>JARHVA010010279.1:0-193883 GCA_037957365.1 Torreya grandis | reverse complement strand
GGGATCCCACACAGTTTGGTAGTGTTTTTTCATAGCCAAATTTGCATGTGGCACAAAAAGTTGAGTAGGCATTTTGATGAAGTCATATTTTTCACATGTCATATTTTTAGATTGAGTTTATCATATAGGTTTGTTAATTTGTGTTCCTAGTTTCTATGGGCTATGTTTTAGGTCCTACAATGAATAACATAAAAAGATATACATGTGAAAAATTGGCCTTCTAGGCAGTTCGAGGGCATAGTTGGCTATATGGTATAAAATTTTTAGTGAGATGATTAATGGATTTATATATTTCACACACAAAGTTTCTAGGAGAATATTTATATATGGTTATATTTTTATTTGTGATTAGATCATATGTTCCTAATTTTAGATCATGCATCTAAGCACAAAAAAAGTTATTAAGGTCCAAATTTGGCCTATTAGGTAGATTTAAATGGACCCCTTAGGTAATTTTACACAAGGTAAAGTTTGAGCATCTCTCAAGGAAAGTTACAGAGTGTGTTTGTTCCAAAGTGCTAGGAATTAGCGAGATGATGATAAGTGCTTGATGTTTAATAGTAAAAGTGCTCAGAAGGCACACAAGGGTTCCAAGTGTCTTGATTATGGGTGTTCCAAGTAATATAAAATATTTAAATGCTATAATATATAATATCGAGCTAATACATAGACATTGACAATGCGTATGTGGTCAAAATTTCAATATTGCATGAGATGAGGTCAACCATTTAAAGTTTTAACATTTGGGCAGTGGATCACTATGAGTTAAAATTTGAAAAATATTGATGTGTGTGTATTTAATATAATATGTGAGGGAATGAGATGTGTTTTAAGTGACCAAAAGTTTAACTGTGACCATTTGAATTAAAATATTTGAATTTAAACAAAGGAAAGACCAATGTCTAGTTTTTGGGCCATATCTTTTGATATAAGTAGAATTTGCTCATGGTGTTAAGAAGAATTTTTTTAGAGAAATTAAAGGAACATATATAAATATATATTTTAAGGTATAAAAATTTGTAAAATAAAATCTATGAAGCTTAAAAGTTGACTATGTTTTCATGTTTGCTCTACAAGTAACTCAAGAAGGATGTTTGAGCTTGTTTTGATGTTATTTCAATGTCTCATGATGACATATAGTTTTGGGAGTGTTGTAGACTCCATGAGGATTATTTTTATGGTATTTAGAGTTTTTTAACAATTTATATTCTATGTGAGTAAATTTTAATAATTTGATTGTGTGTTCATTCATGGTGTCATGTGTACAAGGCTACTAATGTGAGTAGATTGAGCATACATAGAAGTGATGAAAAATGACTATGATCATTTGAAGATGTCAAAGGGGACATAATGAGTGGACCCATGTATTTTTAAAGTATTATTATGTTCTTATTTTTATAAATTAAGTGTTAAATGTGTAAATAGGTCTCCATGAGACCTATAAGAGATATAAGGGCCTAATTAAAATGTGTAGCTACTTAAGAGTGACCCATAGATGTTATGGCCAACCTATAAATATTATATCAAGCTATGTATTAATATGATATATGGTTTAAGGGTTAAGGTATTCCTAATGGATGATCAATATGTTGATCATCATGAAGGCTCTATAAATAGTGAAATCAAATGAGATGGTTTGTAGACTTGTGAAAAGCTTATTATGTAGAGTTAGAATTCAAGAAAAGAAGAGAGGATTAGTAATGTGCCCAATGGATGGGTTGATGAGTAAATAAAATTAAGAACTATGTGTATGAATTATCTGTCATATTTTAAATTATTATAAATTTATCTTGTAGGTTTGAATATGGAATTTGTGCAAAGAGGTCTGAGTGTGTATATGAGGGTAATTTGAGTGAAGAAAGGAAAAATATTATGGTATGCCTATGTGAGAAGTGCCTATATGAGATAGAGAGGGATTTTTTTGTAGGAGTTATAAAACTATATATCCATAATAAATTATTGAATACATTAGTTTTAAGGTGGAGGTGTTCACTTCATAGGAGGGTCTAAATGACTTGATCTTCATTATGGGAAATTGCTCCTTTTGAAGCAAGTGTTTCACTAAAGGGTTTTTGGTCAAAAGGACTTGATAAATGTTTTGGGTCAAAAATAACTAACCATTAGGTGGTTAGGATGAATTTATCATCTAAGGATTTAGTGCTCCTTATGGATCTTTTATTTCACTAAATTTTGGTCTAAAGGACTTGACTAGTCTCTAGTTTGTAATATCTTATAGGACAAGTAATCTAAGTGTTTTTAGGGTTGATAGTGGGTTTAATTCACAAAGAGGGTTTCCCATTTAGATATTATGTTTTGTGAGTGATATTTCATTATCTTCATTATTCATTTATATAAACATCTTGTATGCTTCATAAATGGTTGTAATGGAAAGCTTAGGTGTTTGAAGGGTTTGGAAAATTGAATTGGATTGTTTTCCACCAATAATTCACCTACCAAGTGGCTTTTAACTCTAAAAAATTTGTATCAAATTAGGTCCTTTGGTAAAATATTGATATCTTGAAGGTGAATCCAAGGTACAATATGGGTAGTCATCAAATACAAGGAGGTTTCTCTACTAATTAAACACCGATGTGCAATGGATCCAATTATTCTTTTTGGAGTGAAAGGAGAATGAAGACATACATTGTGTCCCCTATGGTTTTATGTATGTAAATATATTCTAGATGGTTATGTTTCTCCTACTAATCCTCTATCTAGTGCTACAAGATAATAATTTGTCTAAAATAATTCTAAAGTAATTAATGCCATCACTTGTGTACTTATAGAGATTGAGTTCACTTAAATATACTAAAATATATATGAAACAAAAATATAGATCATTTATGAAAGAGATTCAAATGTCAAGCTTTCTAATTTTCAAAACTCACAAAAGGTAAACTTGAAAGTCTCAAGATGAAGGAAGAATATTTTGTGGCATACTTTCTACAGAGAGTTGATGAGATTGTGAACATCATCATAGGTATTAGATAGAACCTTGAAGAAGCTATTGTAGTTCAAAAAGTATTTAAGGTATGTATGACTGAAGTTTTGATCCAAAAATAATCTACTATATAATAAATTCATGATCTTACTCAGTTGAAGATGGATCAATTGCATGACACCTTTACTACTTATGAGATGAGAGTAAATGATGATAAACCACCAAAGAAGGAAGCCACTTTCAAGATTTAAATGAAGCCAAAGAATATGTTCCAACGTAAGAGAAACCAAGGAGAATTATATTTATGGTATATATGAGGATGAACTAATTTTTTTAATTTTAAGGAAATTGAAAATAGGTTCACACAAGTATAAGGGTAAACTAGCCATCAAATGCTTCAATTATGGAGAGGTAGCGACATTTTGATAATAAGTGTCATCATAAGTATATTAAGAATGATGATGAATAGAATTATCAAGGTTACGATGATATAAATAGATCATTCAAGTCTAATAAAAATCAAAAATGGACTCACAAGGTTTGACAATAATAAGTACTTCAAAGACATGAAAATTCTGTATAACAAAAAAGATTATAGCTCATCAGATGAGAGTGAAGATAGTGACCCAGAGTGTGATCATGAATAGTATGTGTCATATTGAATATGTATCTCTATTCATGGATGAGAAATGAAATTTGATCACATCAAAATGAGTCTAATTAGAGTGATTCAGATGATGATGAAGATGAGGTGGACTATAAAATTGCATTGACAAATTATCTTAAAGAACTGAAGATTGAGAATAAGATTAACAAGAAGATAAAGTCTCAACTCAAAAACTATGACGGAAAAAATTAATGTGTGTATGATGGCAATAAAGGAATGAAGACACCAATGATCATGAAGATATAGTCAAGCAACTCAATTATCAATTGTAAATTATGTATAGAAAGCGTAAAAGCTAAAGAAGATAATGTTTAAGGTATGTAATTGAAAATGAGTCATTAAAATATGATTTAGAGAATAAATATAATAAATTGAAGTCCATTTATGAGATTTTAAAAGATCTCAAGTTATAGACAATATTAAAAATGATAAAAATCATGCAAGTGATAGAACTAGTCTTGGATACAAAGAAGAATAAAAAGAGAAGATGAAGACTAATGTGAACAAGAACAATATGAATTTGAAGACAAATCATTTGATAATGAATGAAGGTGTTTTTAAGAATAAATAATAATCAAATTAGACAAATAAATGCCATGAGGTATGTAATTTTCAATGGTTAATATTACACATGTAATTAGTCTGGGCATAGAGCTAGAGAATGCAAGAGACATATTAGAATTGAGTTTTCATGGAACTATGATGGGGGTCATCATTCAGAAGTTGTTAACAAAGTTAAGTACTTCAACTATCTTGATGAGGAACACTTTTATAATTAGTGTCCAAATAAGGTAGGTAAAGTTGAGTTCACTGCTAAAAAAAATGGTTTGACATAACTTTGAGAATATTGGTCACATTTCTTAGATTTTTCAATCAAAGGCCTATAAGATAGAATAGGTTTTATCAGGATCCTAGAGTGCCAGGTAAAAGGCAAGTTAAACTCATGGAAACCAAAAGTGGTAAAGTTTGACTCATGGGGAGAATATAGGTCTATGTAATCTATTTTCTATGGTGGATAATGATACAAAAGATGAAGAGTGCCAAGAATTCTCATTATTTACTCGTGTTGTGAATGAAGAGACTAAGCTCAAGGAGAAAAGCAAGGTACTGGTTGAGACAGTTCTAAGTTGAGTATGGATCCAAGTCAAAATCTTGTTATTGATAAAAATGTTTCATGTAAATAAAATTAGTTATTTATTCCTAGTGATGAGGTTCCACACTACAAGGAAGATTATTCAGATGAAAAGGTATGCCATGAATCTTTATTTTCTCCTTGTATTGTCAATTCAATCTTAAAAGAGAAGGGGAATGTCACAGTGATTGAGAATGTTTATTATATTAAGCATAAGAAGAAGAAGAAACTAAAGTATCAGATGACCAAGGAGGAGAAGGAACATGAGGAGTTATGGGAAACTCCTAGTTTCACACTGTTATAGGATATTGTGAAGTAGGGTGTCTTTGTCTATGATTCTTAAGAGACTCCTTTCAGTGGAGAAGTAAGTGTTTTTGTGTATGTCATGTTTATAGGGTTATAATGGGTGTTTCTAGGTAGCCTAATTAGATTGATGCAATGATAATAAGATTATGATGCTTAGAAAGGTTTGTGTAATTCTTTGTGATGTGTTATAGGTGATTTCAAGCTTTGAATATCTTTTGTGTGCAATTCAAGAAATTTTGTTTGATATCGAGTTTTCCATTTTATGCTTAAGAGTATGTAGGTCCTAAAATGGGTTATAGGATGTATGGGTTCCCAAATATATGGAATCTCAAATCTTGGTCTATAAGTGTGAAATGGTTGTCTCCAAGTGTATATGAAGTTTTAGAGGTAGGTGTTGACTAGAAGGACATTTGTTCACTCTATTTATTTTAAGATTCTTGGGTTTTGGGATATGCTATAAAAGTGTCTTACCTTATGAGTTTAGATATAAGGATTCCTAATAGGTTCAATGGGATAAATAGGTTTTAAAATCAATATTCATAGAGATATGAATGTTAGTGGTTTTTAAATTATTTTAAGTTTTTGTAAAGATGGAGTCCTAATTAGCTAGTAGGTTTGTGAAGGATGTATGTCATAGAATATGAGATAGGTAATTAAAATTGGTGTGATTGAGGGAAAATTTGAGATTTATTTATATATGAATTTTCATGTCTTGATGGTGTCTACTAAAATTTGTGGGATCTGCATGTTCCAGGTAGGGTTATAAGGAGCCTCGATAGGACTAGTGAAAAGAAGAGTATTTTTTCTTAGTTTCTCCAAAATAAAAAGGCATGAGTATTTCAAGGTGAGTATTTAGGATTGGTTTAGATAATTTTTTATATTTGGTGAATGGAATGAAGTTCTATTGGTGATCTTTGAGGTGGTTTGAGAGAGAAGGCTAGTAAGCATGCATGGTGGTTCTTCATGGTGTGTGGAGATATAAAGATGCTTAAGAAGTGAAATTGCTCAAAAATATTAGGGGGAGTCCCTCTTATATGTGTATTGGTAAGTTCCATCATATTTTATTAATTTTGTGTGTTATTTCTTCATTAGTTATAGTGCTTGGTTTAAGAGACTATTGACATGGAGTAAGAGGAAGTTGTCAAGGCAAGAATAGGTAGGTTCAAGTTAAAGGGTAGTTTGTACTATATTTCTAAGATGGTCTTCTCTTATTGGTAGTATTTTTAGGTCTTTAGGATCAGTTGGTGCCCACTTTATCATTATGTCAAAGGGGGAGACAATTCTTATTATGAGAGTTCTTAAAGAGAGAGAATGAAGGTGAGTCGTATGATGTGTGTTGAAATCAATGCCAAAGGGGGAGATTTTTGTAGAGTTGTGAATGATGTCATATATGTGTTTGAGTGAGTGGATGAAGTGATTTGATAGCATAAAGTGTCCAATGTAATTATCCTAGTATGCTTGATTTAGGATTGGTTAATCTTTAGAGTTTGACTATTTAGAGATGATTAGGGATGAGTCTAAAGTGTTTCTCTTGTACAAGAGGTCCTATCAGAGGTCAAGGATGTATTGAGTGCTTATGTTCATAAGTGGAATTCATTTGGTAGTCCATAATTTTCATCTAGACATTTTGGGTCCAATGGCATAAAATTTGAGTAGGTAGTTTAATGATGTCATAATTTTCATGTGTGGATGGTTCAGGGGGAGTTGGTTATATGGTTGTTATCACATTAGTCCCATGTTTTTATGGTTTAATTCTCAAGTCATGTGATGAATCAAAAAAATATATGTGTGTGTGAAAAGTTGGGCTCCCAGTTATTTTGATAGTGTTTTCTATGTTTAAATAGAACTAAGTAGTTTGGTGAAATTATATCTCACACGTATGAAAGTTATAGGATCAGATTGATATATGGATGAATTCCCCTATGCGATATCTTATGTACTAAATCTTAGGTCATGTGAATAAATGAAATAAAATATATGCAAGTGCAAAATTGGGCTCCCATACAATTTGATAGTGTTTTCCCATACTTTGACAACTTTGCATCTGACAAGAAAAGATGAGTATGCATTTTTATGTAGTCATATTTCAAACATGTGGTAGTTTAAAATGAGTTGATCATATGGGTTTATTAAATTTTATGTCTCATTATTATTCACACAGTTTTAGGTCATGTAATGAAGTGCATAAATATATATACATGTGAAAAGTTGGCCTTCTAGGTAGTTCTTGGCATAGTTGGCTTTGTGGTAGAAAAATATAAGTGAGAAGATTAATGGAATTATATATTTCACATGAAAAGGTTCTAAGATCATATTGATATATAGTTGTTTTATCTTTTGTGAGTATATCATATGGTCCAAATTTTAGATCATGCATCTAAGCACAAAAAAAGTTATTGAGGTCCTAAGTTGGCCTTATAGGCAAATTGAAATGGTCCCCTTAGTCAATTTTTCACTTTGCACAAGGTAAATTTTGAGCATCTCTTAAGGAGATCGATGGAGCATGTTTATTCCAAAGTGTCAAGAAGAAGTGATATGATGACAAGTGTTTGATGTTTAATAGTAAATTGTTCAAAAGGAATGTGAGAGTACAAAGTGTCATGGTCATGGGGGTTATGATTAAGAACAAATGGTGAGGACTATAAGATAAAGATCAAGCTAATCCATAGAGATCGATGGTGTGTATGTGGTTAAAATTGTAAGATTGTACAGTATGAGGTCAACTATTTGAAGTTTAGCATTTAGGTAGTGGTACACTATGAGTTAAAGTTCAAAGAAGATGAAGGGTGAATTTTTAATCTAAGATGAAAGGTCATGATATGTGTTTTAAGTGACTAAAGTTTAACTATGATTGTTTGAATTCAAATATTTGAATTTAACAAAGGAAAGACCAATGTCATGTTTTTGGGGCATATATTGTGATGTGAGCAAAATTTATTCATGGTGTAAAAATAAAATTTGTAGAGGACTCCAAGGTTAATCTATAAATATATATTTAAATGTTTTAAATTGTGTATAATAAAATTTATTATGGTTCAAAGTTGACTATGTTTTCATGTTTTCTCTACAAGTAATTCATGAAGGATGATTGAGCTTGTTTTGATGTTATTTCAATATCTCATGATGAATTAACTATTTGGGAGTGTTTTATAATACATGAGGATGATTTGTACTATATTTTTAGGTTTTATCAACTAATATTATATATCAAAAAAGGCTAATAATTTGACCATGTGTTCATTCATGGTGTCCTACGTATAAGGCTACTATGTGAGTAGATTGAGCATACATAGGAGTGAGAAGAAATGATTGTGATCATTTGATGATGTTAAAGGGGCCATAAGTATTAGAACCATGTATTTAAAATTGGTCATATGTTATTTTTTTATTGATAAAGTTCTAAATTGGTGAATAGGTCTCTATGAGACCTATAAGAACTACAAGGGTCTAATTTAAAGGTATAACTTCTTAAGAGTGACCCATAGATGCTATGACTAACCTATGAAGATTGTATTGAGATATGTATTCATATGATAGATGGATTAAGGGTTAAGGAATGCTTAATAGATGACCAAGATGTTGATAATCATGAAGGATCTATAAATAGTGAAACCAAATGAGATGGTTTCTAGACTTATGAAAACCTTGTTGGTGTAGAGTGAGCATTAAAGTGAAGAAGAGAGGATAGGTAGTATACCCAATGGATGGGTTGATGAGTAGATCATATTAAGGAATATATGTATGAATTGTAGTTCATATTTATGATGACATAAAAGTTCTCTTACAGGTTTAAATATTGAAGTTATGTAAAGATTTTTGAGTGTGTGTATGAGGGTAGCTTGAGTGAAGAATGAAAGAGATTGTGGCATGCCTATGTGAGATGCCTATATGAGATAGAGAGGGAGTTTGTGTAGGAATTAAAAAATCTTAGATCCATCATTAGGTGTTGAATACATCAGTTCTAATGTGTACGTGTTCACTTCATAGGTGGGTCTAAAGGACTTGAATCTTCCTTAGGGGTAGTTGTTCCTTGTGAAACATGTGTTTCACTAAAGGATTTTGGTCAAAATGACTTGATCAAGGTTTTGGGTCAAATTAAATTTACCAATAGGTGTCTAAGATGAATTTATCATCTTAGGAGCTAGTGCTTCTTGTGGAACTTTTTTTTCACTAATTTTTTGTTTAAAAAACTTCACCATCTCTGGTTTATAATATCTTATAGGACAAGTACTCTAAGTGTTTGAAAGCTTGAGAGTGTATTTTTTTTCCAAAGAGGGTTTCCCATGTAGATATTGTGTTTTATGAGTGATATTGCATTATATTCATTATTAATTATTATAAACATCTTGTATGATTCATAAATGGTTGTATTGAAAGCTTAAGTGTTTGAAGGGTTTGGAAATTAAATTGGATTATTTGCCACCACTAATTTACTCCCCTCTTAGTGGCTTGCACCTGTAACAAAAATATGCATTGTGGATGTATTTTTTGCATGTTTTAATTTCAAATATATGATATTTTGAGATATGACTTGGGTTTTTAAGCCTTTAGTCAATCAACTTGTCAAGGTTGGCAAGGGTATGGCATGTAATTATAATCATATTACTTGGTGGGCCATCGACAAGTTGACTAATCATTAAAGAATTAATTAAAGAGGTTAAATTATTTTATGTTCAATATAACTAAATTTGTCCTTAATCCTAGTTATGAGTATGTATGGTAGCTATGAGGTGTAGGAAAAGTTTTATTTTAGCATAGATTATCCCTACACCTTGATCTACATGACTATGAGTTTAATATAACTCATTTTTTATAGTTGACTTAGGTTTTAGTTGCATCTCTATTTTAGGATGGTGCACTATCTATAAAATCCTATAATGAACTATAATTCTTTAGTTCTTGTTGAATGATGAGATATGTACTATAAATTTATGATGTCTTGCAATGTCATGCTTTACACATTAGACATATTGATGTAACTAGATTATGTTGTAAGATGTGTTTATACATAAAATAAATATTGCTCACAACTATGTGTATATGGTTCTAAAATCTAATAATTAACATGTACTGATAATTTTTAATATGTTAAGTCACATTAATACATAATTAATGATATAGTAATCCAAAATTAATTCATCTATTATAATATTTCATTTGATGAGTAATAAGGGAATTATTTAATCAAATTTAGAAGATGAATGGGTATAATAACTTTAACATCAATACATACCACATTGAGTAGGGCCTTAATTTAGGTCATAAGTCCTATATACCTAAGTTTTATACAAATTGTAAATTTTTTCTAGATTCATACTCTTAAATGTGTAATATTTAATCAATTTCTAACTTACTTTAAAAATATATCATATGTAAATTATTATCATGACCTTAAGATAATTACATTTAATTCATTATGTTGATATAGTCTAGCTATGAACTAATTAATGCATATTGTTATTCTACTATGGTATTATAGTTACTTATCTACATTGATAAATTTTCATTATAATTTATAAGACAATTGTGGATTACATTTCAGTATAGTATTTGATATTATTTCTTAATGTGTAATAGTTAATTATTTATTTTGGTGTATTATTTAAATGTTTTTATTGCATTTATTATACTTAGATGTCCAGATGTTGTTGATAGTCTATTAGTTGATTGTAGAGTGTATTCATATTTCTAGGCTTTTTCAATGTAGACTAATTGGATAATAAAAACAAAGTACATATAAGGTTTTTAAGACTACCTAGAGATATGGATTGGTTGTGCACTGTTGATAAAGATTTTTGTGAACTTCTCTTTGGCTAGGGAGGAATGACCTACAATTCACCACACTTAAACAAAAAATGGATTAATAGAAAATTGATGAGATGCTTGGTAAGAAACTAGTCCCAAGAAGTGATACACTTTCTTAGATGGATGTCAAATCATGTTCAACATTTAATTTTATAAATAAACATGAAATTAAAAAATATGTAGAATATGGATAAGCAATGCTAAAAATCATTAATCAACAACAAGATTTATATGATTAAAATAACATCCTAGAATTCAATAGAAATATCTATGCCTTCTTGGATTATAGTAAACTATTCTTCAATGTATGAAAAATCACATATGAAGTCCATGAGGAAAAGTCCTAACTGAAATGTAATATCACTCTGATCAACAAACAAAGGTTGAGGGATTGTAGGAGGATAAAAAATGTTAACCAAATAATGTATTAATCTAGGCAGGGTCATCTACATGCATAAATAGATTTTTAACAAACTAAAATTTAGGTGTTAATAGATTAAATATATGTAGAGATCAATGGTGATTTTATAGGATTAATGTCAATTAAGATGAATCGATGTTGATTTTATATAAAAACTTAAATTAAAAAATAGACTATAATAATGACTTGTATTTTTGATAAAATGATAAAAAATGAATGTAGAATAGACAAAGATAAAATACAGATGATAATAGATTTAAAATAGGCTGCTTAAGACTTATATTATGATCTAGTAAAGGATTGGTAATGATCAAACAATATTGGCATTGATTCAAATGAATTGATGTTGATTATGTGCAAAAGTTCTTAATACTGAAAAGAATATAGTGATGGCCTATAAAATTGATAAAATGAAAAAAAATAGATTGTAGATAAAAGACAGAGATGCAAAATTAAATAAATGCTTAAATATAATGCAATATTGACCTTGGGTGGTTTGAAGAAAGTGATGCCAAAAACAATAAAAAATGACCTTCAAAATCCCATAACAATAATCACTTATCCAGTGATCTTCAAAGGTAACAAGATGTTGGTAATGTCTATGCAAATTTGTAACTAGTTTTGATAGAAATTCATGATAAAAAATTGTCTCTTTCCTTTCACGTTAATTCCTCCTGAGTAATGGATGTCTACTATACTCTTATGGATCAACATCGATCCTAACCGATTGGCATCAATCTAGGAGGATTGATGTCAATTCACTAAAAATGGGTGAAGATGAATGAAAAGCCATTTTAATGGGCTGGCACAAGGTAAATGAGGGTTAAAATGACTTTTAAGGTTGTTCGCGTTATTTTAACCATAGGATAAGTTTGTTAAGAGGTTAGGTAGATTTAGATTTTATTTAATTTTGAGATTTTATGCCGAGGGATAGTAGAAAGGGGGTTAATTACTATTTAACTATATCAATTAACTCATTTAACCTATGTGGAGAAAGGTAAAGATGAAGGTAAAATGTAATTATTTAAATAATTACTCAATGGGGGCATTACAACACATATCATGATGACACAATATACAAGGTGTATAAAAGTAGAATCTACATTTACCCCTTTTTATGGAGTGGTATACAATGGTGTGCTACAAGATAAAAACTATTAGGAGTCTACTACCCCAATTTTATTGTGAGAAGGTATCCCCCCTCAAACTAGGCACTAGGAAGTGAAATGGAATGAATGATAGGTTTGAACAAAATGGAATGGAGAATAAACGTGGGTAAGGTGAAAGGGATAAAAGGTATGATAGCTAAGGACACAAAATAATGTGGATATCTAAAAAGGATTTTAATGTTTGTACTTAATGGAATAAAGAGTAATGTAAGTAGTAATGCCTTAAAGACTAGATCAAATAGCAAAAGGCCACAGCTAAAATAGGTAAAGCTAGTGAAAATGGCTATGAAGAGATAAAGATATAGGAATAGTCAACCAAAGCATCTAGTGTGAATATGGTGTATGTGTTACCTATAGAAAAATTTTATCAAGAAAAAAATACACCCTTAGGGTCTTACATGGATTAATATACCAAAAAATAAGGGTATAAACTAAGAGATTAAAGAACTGATAAGGGGTTAAAATTCTCTAATCTAAAGGGTAATAAAAAATGGGATAGTTATGACAAAGGAGATAATAAATGGCTTCAAAACCAAACTAAATGCATGGAAAAATGATCTAAAATACAAACATTTATCAAACCAAGGGAATTGATATCGATCCCAAGGAATCGATGATGATTACAAAAAATTGACATTGATCAAAAGAATCAACATTGATCATAAAATTGGCTATAAATAGCCCACGAACAAACAAGAAGGCTCATTTAGCTATTAAGTATATATGAGTTCTCTAAGAAAATTTTAACAATTTTTTAGCATTAAAACATACACATGAGATGATGGAGGCTAGTAGGATTGGATGACAAAGCAGGTGACATCTTTTTAGGCAATTTTGAATTTTTATTTATTTTACTATTTTTTATGTTTTTGGAGTTTTTAGAAATTTTAGCTTAAGGGAAGGGGGTAATTTATGATATTGTGGGGTGTAGACTAGGAATTATTGGGGAAAAAGGGGAAAAAATAGTTTCATGGGGAAAAGGAATCAACATCGATCCAAATGGATTGACTACGATCAATAAGAATTAACATTGATCCTTATAGGAGTGACATTAATCAGAAGGAAATAACATTGATCCCTAATGGGTCGATAATGATTAGAAGGAGATGACAGTGATCCATATAACATTTGTGATTTAGGATTTAACTAACAAAAGACTATTATGATAGGAACACAAGTTATTAACTATGAGGGATAGGGTCCCACCATTTCTGAGGGAGCTATGAGAGGACATGGATGATGAGGATTGGGCACATCTAGAGGTAGTGGGATTTGGAGGGATTCGTCATTATTTCCATATTCATCAAAACATTAGCATGATAGTGGATTTGTTAGAGTGATGGGATTATACCACCAACACATTCTAGGTTCTGATAGGTAAGATGACCATTACTACTAAGGACATCCATCAAATTTTGGGATGACCAATCTAGGGAGCCCAAATTTATATGGTAGAGGAGGTTGGACATGTGATATCACTAGCACAATTATATGGTGAGGATGCTATTGATATCAAATTTATGGTGCAAGATTTTTCACTTTATCCCCTATATGCATAGGTACTATTAGAGAGATTAGTACTAACCATGATTATGTTGGCATTGACTTGTTATTCACTACCTAACTCTGGTGGAGGATAGTTTCCATGGAGCTTTACAATAGTTATAGCAAATATGCTAGAGCATAAGATAGTATTTGCTTGGGTTCCCACATTACTAGGGTAGATTTATAGATAGCTATGGAATAGGTGTAGTGGGCTCTGGCTAGGCCTTGACATCACATTTGTGCTCCACTACTAGACATATGAGTACATTCAAGTAATATGCCTTCTTTGGACCCCAGGCGTTGGTTTTGGAGACATGGTGTACAATCCAGGGTTTATATGATGGGATGATGACCTAGTAATTCCCTATTTAGATAATATAGTATGTGATTTAGCATACTATAGATAGGTATTTGAGACCCTATAGATTGGAGACATTATTTAGTGACCATATATACATTTTCCACCATGGCTAGTTATAGAGATATATTTAGGAGATGCTACCTGAAAGAGATGGGTATATGGGCAATAGATGGACCATATGGAGTTGTTTTATTTTGACAAGGTCCACTATTAGTTTGGTTTACTATAGGATCTACTATTGGCCCCATCTATATACAAGCAAGATGATACAAATCTAGATTGGCCAGTACTAGATACCATAGTTATCTAGATGGGAGCATTAGAGGAGCTAATAGTATTAGTTGAGGATTTTGTAGGATATATAGATTACTACACCACTTGGTTCATAAGAGAGATGGTGAGGTGACAACATATAGAAATGAATTGTTGATAAGAGGTGGTACAAGGGTGAGAGGAGGGGAGAAGCAGGAGCAGGAGGGTCTAGATGCACACATGGAGGAGGAACTAGTACAAGATGCCTCAAGATAGGATGAGTAGGGGATACCACAAGCTAATCTATAGAGGTTACATACTAAGCTTGATAGGGTTAGACATGAGTGAGACTAGGCCATTTAAGAGAGGGATTAGGTTAAATAGGAGAGAGATAGTGACAAGGTGGATTTGGAGTAGATAAGAACTTTTGTGGTTGAGAGGTCAACTCTAGATATTGTAGGATCTAACACTGCACCACTAGATATAGTATCACTTCACTAGTATATAGACTTATTTATTGAGATGTCTTACTATGAGAGGGTTATATAGAGGTGGTTGTTAGATGTTCCACATTTTTATTCATATGTGGCTAGCCACCATAGATCATAGAGGACTCTTGGGGCTATAATTATTTTAGGGAGTACAGTAGGTCAAAGAGGAGACAATGAGGGAGGTGATAGTATTCACATCAGCAAGATTGAGTTCACATAATAGGGTATATTGTATGGGCTAAGAGCCCTATTGTATTATTATTATGACATTTGTATAGACATTTGATATATATATATTTTATGCGCATGTACCATGTATATTTGATTATAGATTTATTGATGTTTATGGACATGTTATATTTTTATTGACCATTTTATATGTGTTGTATTATAGATTAGATGTTATGTTACTTTGTGTTAATGTGATTATACATGTTGAGGAAGTTTATGGGTTATTCTTATGGATTATTATGTGATGTTATGAGATAAATTTTTGTGTATGTTTTAGGATTATGGATTATGTGCTTATACTATTATGATTTATGAATTTTAATGATTTATATGTTATGGATTATGGATTATAGATGAGATTAAATGTTATAATGGTTGTAGATATATGGATTTTACTGATTATATATTAGGATCTTGCTCAACATTAACTTGGACCATAACCAAAAGAGGACCTCTCATCTACATGGCTTATACATCCTTTTCTAAATTATAATAGATAATGACACAACTTAGGTTAGTTAAATCTTAGACCTTAGTCATTAGGATTATATTATTTTGAGAGGATAGGGATAATCCATTTTCATCACATATTTCTAAATCAAGATTTATCCATCAAGAATCATTTTTATGCCAATTAGTAGACTGATCAATATGGGAAGTCTACAATTAGAAAACTAATCAATGTGGGAATATTTCTTGGGATTTACTTTTGACAATTTATGTCATTCCTTTTATTGATTTCTTTTAGGGCATTAAAATGGCATTATTTGAAAATTGATTAATGCAAGAAGTTTTTTGCTTGGTAGCCATCCTTCAAGGGAGTGGTCTACATTTTAATATATATTTTTACATAGCTATACTTCAAGGGATCAGTCTATTATTGTGTCTTTACATATTTGATTACAATTTTCCTTCGAGGGTTAAATCTATTATTTTGCCTTTACATATTTGAATAAATTTGTCCTTCAAGGGATCAATCTATCTATTGAGCCCATTTTTATACTTTTCCTTTTCATTGATTTTAAATCCCAAAGAAGTTAATAAATGGCATAAAAAGATACCTTAAGATGGCCTCCATGAATTCATCATATGAAATGATTGGGTTATCTTAAAGAATCAATGGTGTTTAGGAAATAATGGAAATAATGATATGGGGTTTCTCCCATAAAAAGTGAAACTTATCCATGAGAGAATTCTATGTATAGAGCTGGGGTATACATACTCAAATTTGAGGTTATGGTGACTATCAGATAACCACATAACTCTCATATCATTATTTGGTATTTTGGGATAAAGGGATATGACACGACATAAGATAAGTTAAACAAGATGAGACAAGATCTATCAACTAAGTAAGGATGTAGATGCAATGCATTGAGAGGTTCTCATTCTAGTTTACCATCAAGAGAAGCCAAATGATATGCCCCAAATTTGTATTTATGGGTTATGATGTATGGTATGATCCAATTAGGAGAAAATTTACCCCTTTTAATTTGTTCCATATTAATGACATGTTGATTTTATTTAAGCACAAGATCTCTAATATTAAATTCATTCTCTTTTACATGTTGAGTATATGCTCATTTTAATCTTTCTTGATATATATGAAGGTGATCAAGGGCTACTAAATGATGCTCATCTAAGTGCTCAATCTAGGATAAATTCTTTTGATGGACATCCTCATCAAAAATAATGTCTTTAAGGGAGACTCAAAGTGAGTAAATTTGGACGTCTAATGGAAGTACAACTTCTATACCATAGATTAGGGAAAAAGGAGTCACACATGTAGGGGTTTGAATAATATTTTGATATGCCCACAAGGCAAATAGGATATGAAGATGCCAATCCATACTAGTTTCATTAACAAATTTAGTTAGGATTTTGACTAGAGTTTTATTAAACGCTTTTACTTGACCATTAGATGGAGGATAATAAGGTGAGGAAAAACTCAATTTAATTTTAAATGAATCACATAATTCCCAAATTTTTTTATTTTTAAAGTATTTTCCATTATCTATTATTATTTTATATGGAACTCCAAAATTATAAATAATGTACTGGTAGATAAACTCCACAATATTTTTTCCCTTAGTCAAGATTAGTGGCACAGCTTCCACCCACTTAGTAAAGTATTCTATAGTAGTGATAATAAAGCTATGATGATGGGAGGATTTAGGATTGATTTTCCCTATAATATTGAGCCCCCATTAGGATAATGGCTAGAAATCTCTTATTACCTTAAAGGCTTTATTCGAGACATGGGATAGGTTTGCATTCTATTGAAATTTTACACACCTTTTAACATAGGCACAATAATCTTGATTTAAGATGGGCCAATAGTAACCTAAATGTAAGATGTTCTTAGTGATTATGTGACCATTAAAATTTCCACCTCATGACCCATCATGGACCTCTTGAATGGATAGGGTATCTTCATGATTTTGGAGACAACAGAGAAGAATGCCATCAAAACCATGATTATAAAGAGCACCCCCTAGTATGATATAGTGGGAAGCTTTTTATTGAAAAACATGTCTCACACCTTTGGATAGATGGGGAGGAGATAGTATTGTAGATAAATAAGTAAATATTTGTACATACTATGGTTTCTCTAGATTTTCCTTAATATTATTGATAGATGGAAGATCAATCTTTATATAAGAAGGTTGATTAACTTGATAGATAAGGACAAATAACTTATATTCTTGAGATGAGGCTGGGATAAAAGAGGCAAGAGATGCCATAGTATCAACGAATTTATTTGTTGATTTAGGGGTAGCCTGGATGGCATAATGTTCAAATGAAAACAAAAGTTGATTGATGAACGTCTTCTACCACTAGAGAATATCCTTCTTAAATTGATATACTACAATAATCTAATTGACCACTAACTGAGAATCCCCATAGATATTAATGGACATAACTCCTAATGTAATGGTAGTTTGAATCCCTATAATCAATGCTTCATACTCAACCATATTATTGGTGTAATAAAATTCTAATTTAAAAGACAAAGGCATGAGAATACCTTGAGAATGGATTAATATAATTCCTATGCCACCTCCTTGCTCACATTTAGACCCATCAAAGAATAGAGTCATTTGATACTCTAGAGATAACTAAGAAGTGGAAACAATAGATTCATTAGGTAATTCAAAATTTATTGGTTGATTATCACTAAGAGGTGCTTTAGTTAGTTGATCAACAATAATCTACCCTTTTAAAAAAAATTAGTGGAGAAACTCTAGATTAAACTCAAGTAGAAGCATAATCCATCTGGCCATCCACTAATTTTGATAAGGTTTTAAATGCATAAAATTAAGGGGATCAATACTCATAAGTACATGCATCTTATGGTTATGTAGGTAATGAGGAAGCTTAGAAGCTATAAGGATCAATGTTAGGCATAATTTTTTGGTATGCAGATAACATGTTTCATATTCTACAAGGGTATGATTTATATAATAAATAGCCTATTCTTTGTGATGTTCATCTTGAAGGGGAAGCATATAACTTAATAAATGGTCTATAGCCAAGATATAAAGGAAGAAAGGTTGTCCTTTATTAGGAGGAGTGAGGATAAGAGGTGATAAAATATAGTTATTGAGCATGTTAAAGGCTTCTTGATAATGAAAATCCCATATAAAGTGACTATCCTTATTTAATAAATGGTGGAAAGGTTGACACTGATTAGAGAACTAGGAAATAAAATGATGAATAAACTGGAGCTTGCCTTGTAAACTACGAAGTTGCTTAAGGTTTGATATAGGAGGCATTTCTAAAATATCCTTGATTTTAGTAGGGTCTACTTCTATTCTATGAATAGAAATAATGCAGCCTAAAAGTTTACCCATCAAGACATCAAAAATGCACTTTTTTGGATTTAGATGCACATGATACTGGAGTAGATGATAACAAATAATCTTGAGTACAAATAGGTGATCTTTACAGAGCTTTGACTCCCCAAGGAGATCATCTACATAGTCTTTAACAATTTTATGGATTATGTCATAAAATATATAAGTCATGGCCCATTGATAGGTGGCTCCTACATTTTTTAGGCCAAAAGGCATAACATGGTAGTAAAAATTCCCCCAAGGAGTAATAAATATAATTTTATGTTGGTCTTCTAGTGTAATATATATTTGACTGTAATTAGAGAAACCATCCATAAGGGACAACATTTCATGACTAGCAGTCAAATCCACTAATTGATCGATGTTAGGGAGAGGGAAATAATCTTTTGGATAGGTAAGATTTAGATCACAAAAGTATGTATAAATATGAAATCCCCCTAAAGGCTTAGTGATCAGAATAATGTTGGACATCCATTGTGGATAATCGATGGGTTAAATAAAGTTAGCAAATAAAAGGTATTGTAGCTCTTCTTTTACTACAAGTGTGATTTAAGGATACATTTTGTGGAGCTTTTACTTCACTAGCTTAGCATCGAGAAAGGTAACAATGTTATGGATAATGATTGATGGGTCAATACAAGGCATATCACTATAAGACTAGGTAAGGATTTACTATGGTCTAATAAAATAGTGTTAAAATCTTAGTTTTCTTGTGGATCTTAGGATTTGATAATTTTAATAATCCTTGAGACTTCTTGAGACCTGATATTAATATCAATTGTGGCTTTATTTAATAGGCTAGATGTTTCAGATGGGAGAGAATTGCAAAGATAAGAGTTTTCAACACCTAAATGAGTCAAGATTGACTCATCATCTTTGTAATAAAAAATAGGGATGGTTGGCATATCAGGTCTTTTTAATTTATGATATACTAAGGGGATGGTTCAAATTTCATCATTGTATTGGAGGATGAGAGGTTCCATGGAGATCGTATTAAATAAAAAAGTTAGGAGGAATGGATATGGTATTATTAGTCGATGAAGAGGTGTAAGATGAGGAAGATGATTCTTATTCTTCCAAAGATGGTAGAAGAGTAGGTTTAGGGGTGGATTTATAATTTTTTAAAACCTAAGCCATGATTTTCATGTGGCTTTTTTAAATATCCTAATGTGACATCATGAGAACCCTATTCATATTTACCCATGCTAAAGCCTTTTTAGGCATAACAATTACGATAAGTTTGAACAAAATGGGGATTGATAAGAAAGGAGAAATTGAATGTAAATGGTTTAGCACAAACATGATCACCAAGTTATGAGATATATTGATTTCTTTCACTATATATTAAGTGAGTACACAAGAAAGGTGGTCCAAAAGGAATGAGCTCACCTAGACTAGGTGAATACATGGGTTACCTATCAGGATGGACATATTTTCTAAGAGTGGGTAAGGTATTAAGAGTTAATAACTAATATTCTCCCATCAAAATTTGTTTCATCAAGGAGACAATTAACACTAATTTAGGTAGTTTTTAGGTAAGTATTATTGTGCTATTCAAAGCTTTATTGGAAGATGGAGATGGGATAACATTAGGTGAGGTTATTATGACATCACTTGGCCTAAAGGTGAAGTTTCATGATTTAAATGGATGAGGATCAATAAGGATTATGTGTACCTAACCTTCATGTTCATATTTAAGACATTAATGAATTATGGAGGGCACATATCACATCATGTGAATCCATGGATGTCTTAATAGAATGTTGTATTAGAAAGTCCCTTTTATTACATAAATGAGCTCATTTAATGCATGAAGAATTATTGAGGATTAGGAAACAATGGTTTTAGGTAGTTGTAATTATTGGAAATCATGCAAGGAAATAATATTAATACTGGCCCTATTATCAATCATAACTCTTTTAAATTGTGTCTAATTGATTTGAGCTGTAATTAAAAGGGTGGGATCTATATCTTTAGGTGATATAAGAACAATTTTAGTATTAGTAAGACTAAGAGTCAAGACCATTTAAAGAGTTCCTATTAAATATAACAAAGGTTGAGGTTCATTTGGTCAGACCTCAATAGCTTAGAGAGCTTCTATCATTGACTGATGATGTTGCAGATAAATTTTTATAAGCTTGTATAATGACATCTTTATAGGTTATTTGGTGGAGTTATTTTAATATGGTGGTTTTTACCAACTCCTTGGCTTCAGCTGGGGTAGTTCTTGTAAGATAAACTTTAGGATTTTATGTATATGGTTTAAGGTTATTAGGTATAGATGTTCTTGTAATTTAAACCTTATCTTTATTAGGATTTTGGTTTTGAGAATGGGTGGTTACATGGATGATATCATTGTGTAAAAAAGGTGGATCTAAAGAGGCTACTAACTCTTTATCACTTATAAGACTAATAGGATTATAGGTGGGTGGAATGGATATAATAGTGACATTTTGCTTAGGAGTTTGATCATTGAGATCATCAATTAAGAGGTCATCATCTTGTCCTAACTACTAGATTATAGCCTTAAGGGATTTGAAATTGTTTGTATCATGCCTAGGTACTCTATGATATGCACATATTTCTCAATTTCTATACCAAGCAGGTATTTGAGGTTGAATGTTAATGGTCCATATAGGTGGTAATATAATGAAATATGTATCCAATAATTGTTTTGATATTACAACATAAGACCCATTTAAAGCATCATATTGTGGATTTATAAGGGTTTTAATAATAGGATATTTTGACAAAATATTACTCGTTTGGTTTCATCTCTTAGCATTTATATGAGGGATAGATTTAATATATTTTTCTTTAGGCTTTTATAATGGTCCCTTAATGAAGGAAGGTGTATATGGAGGTGTGACTAATAATGGAGGAAAACTTTGCATTTTCCCATGTGTTTGGTAGAAGCACATATGATAGGCATAGAAGATGGATGGGGACCTAAAATAGATCATCGAGATGGTATAAAAGGGATAGGCCCTTTGTATTTGCATTTATTAACAATAGCAGGGGTATTCATACTAATGTTTGTATATTTTGACATTAAAAAAAGATCAACTTTCACCTAAGGATGAACTAAGGATTTCTTTGGTGAAATACCAAAAAAATTATCCTAGCTATTGATGATAAGAGATTTACCTTTTCCTTTAATATCTTTAGGGTGAGGTTGTGTTATAATATAAGATGGTTTTGAAGGGTCAAGGTTTTGTGCAAAATGAGAGGATTGCATTATATGCTTTCTATGGATAAAAAGGGTGGAATGTCCAACTCTAGAAGTATTAAGATGTTTATCTGTGACATCTCTAGCAGTATTGTCATTTTCCCCTTTAGGAGATTCAGTATGAGAAGGTGATGGTTCATGTGATTGATCCCATGTAATGAGATTAGGGAGATCTATAGGGTTTTTAAGACTAGTTTTAATGATCTCAAGTTGACTCAAATCAAAATCATCTCTTGTAAGGAGATCTAAGACTGAAGGTTTCTCTAGGACTTCTTTAGGCAACAATTGATCATAGATTGTGTCAATCATATGAGTAGCTTAATTTTGTGTTTCTATAGGGTTAGTTTGGACTACATTCAATGTGGATGGATGGTTTGGAAATGGATATTTGAAAATATCTAAGGTTTGGTTAGGAGGAACATTTGGATTATCCAACTAAAGGTCCCCCTTATCATTAAGGTGTTGTACCAATCATTTAAAGGATTGACATAATTCTATGTCATGTCCTATTACCTTGTGATAATCAAAAAACACATCTTATTTATACCAAGTGGGTTTGGGATGTGTATCATTGATTGTTTTAATAAGAGGGAGTTCAATAACATTTGCTTGAAGGATTTTATCTAATACCAAAGTATAAGGCTCTCTTATAGGGGTATATTTCTTAAGGGGGAAATTAGTAATGCCCCTAGGTTGTTGTGTTTAAGAAGTATAAGACCTCAATTGATTGGATACTAGAGGGGAAGAATTTATAGTAACTACATTTGATACCCTTTTTGGTTTAGGATTATTACTATTGCTTTTAGAGGGATCAACTTTGAAGTTCTTATTATGCAACTTAAATTTTCCCTCTTCAATGCTACAAAGTTAAAACTTACAAGCCATGGTAAAGGCTTCATCAAAAGTCTTAAAAGTTTAAATTTATAACATGGATGATATATGTTTTACAAAATAATGTGAAAAAAATTAATTAATTATGTTTGTTCCAAGGAAAAGGTTAGCTAGTTGATTAATCTATGCCATTAAGCCACAAAGTCTGATATGGATTTGTCATCAAACATCTAATAGCGTTAAGATTTGTAATAGTCACTTTTTGAACAATATTGATTGAGAAGTGTTTCAAGAAAATTTGAGCCAACTATCCAAAGGAAAAGAGGGAATGTTAGGTAATGGAATTGTACCAATCCAATATAGATCCCACTAATGATATGGGGAATGTTCTAAGTAGTAGGGCATCATCATGTGCTATAAGATAACATGCATGTTGAAAGGCCCTAAAGTGTTGTTGGGGATATTCTTTATTTTAGAATTTGGTAAAATTAAGAAGCTTCCGTTACGAGGGGTATCGTCAGATAGGGACAAAGGGATGGATTGGCTCATTACAAATTTGTTCATATGTGAGCATTATATTATGTCTAGAGGTAGAGGCTTCCAAACTAACCATCCTATTCATAAGGATGTTCATGAGGTCTATCTAGGTATTACTCTAAGGCACACATCCTAAAACACCTTACTGATGGGGTTGATAGCTTAGTAAAAAGGTAGACATAGGCTATCAAGGAAGGTATCCTACAATGGTAGACATAACAGGTTGAGGTGATGATATGTATTACAGGAATTGTAGAAAAATATTTTGTTATGGGAGAGACTGTAAGTGAGTGGTTATAGTTGGTTGTGATGAAACCACATACTAGGTGGCTGAGGAGACATACTATTGGAAACGTTGGGCATAAGGTATTTATTGTGTGTGAGGGATTTGTTGTGTATAAGGGACTTGTTGTGTACTATATGCCAATGTCATCATAATGGTTGGGAGACTTGAAAAAATTGACACCACTAATATTTGGGAAGGTATGGTGGATATGGGTGGAGTGGTTTTTTAGAGATGAGTAATGATTGGAGAAATGGTAGATACCATGAATGGTTGGTTCTTTAATAGTTATGATATCTGATAATTAGAGCCAGGTGGAGGAGATCTAGTGGAAAATGTTACCATGTCCATGGTAAATTCTCTAGTTCTCTTAGTTCCCTTGAAAGGAATCCCATGCCTATGTGGAGAGTCTTGGGCATGGGGGGAAGGAGAAATATGTATTGCTTAACTATTTAGATAATAATTAAGAACAACAAGGTTATTGTCCAATATTTCCACAAAGGAAGGATATCCTTGAGCATAATAATATGGAAACATAGGATTCTTAAAATACTCAAGGGAAGAAGTAGGACTAGGTGTATGCTCGATAGGAGAGGATGTAACACCCTTATCGAATCCCTTCTTTGACTGTTGCCTAGTTAAAACCATGAAATAGAAAATAAAAATAAAAATAAAATAGATAAATAATTAAAAATATCTTTTTGAATTATCTCACTTTAATTATGGATGAAAGACACAAACACTAAAGTCATTCCAATTTTTTTTTATCTCTTTTAAATTTAATATGTGAAAGGAAATATAGAAAAAGAAAAGATAACAAAGGCCCTAAGAAATGGTAATCTAAGGATAGTTTCAAGTATTTTGTTTTGGCACTCAAAGGAGATTTGTACTAGTATTACTTGGGGATTGATCCCCTCACATCACAATCCTAGAGCTAGTGCAAGTGCTTAGCCAAAATATACCAATGGTCTAGAGATTATACTCAGCCATAAAACTGAGTTGGTCTTCCCCTTGGTGGTGAAATCCAAGTAGGATCATCAGAAAGAAGGTTGATTGAGGTGATGAAATCCCCATTATTTTCCTTATGTTAAGCATTTATATTTGTTAATTGATCTTGTGATTTTGTTTGTGTGTGGATAAAGTGATAACTATGATATATTACCACCTAGATTATTCTTTGTGAAATAATCTAAACAGGAAAGATGATTGCAATTTATTTTAACTTTTTTAAGAGAATAAAATGCAATCCTAATGTTATCTCTAGATGAATGTACACAAACAAAGAAAGGGAAAGATATCAAATTTAACTATTTTAAATTAAATAAAGAAAAAATGAGACCTAGGTCCCACTGAGCATGCTATAATGTTTTAGTATTTTTAAAGCTTTTTTAATGTAGACTAATTAACTACTATGAACAAAGTACATGCAAGGTTTTTAAGATTACTTGGAGATATGGACTGGTTATGCATCATTGATCAAGCTTTTTGTGAACTCCTCTTTGGCTAGGGAGGAATGACCTACAATTCAACACACTTAAACAAAAAAAGATTAATTTAAAAATGAGTAGGCTATTTGATAAGAAACTAGTCCCTAGAAGTGATACGCTTCTATAGATGGATGTCAGCCCATGTTCAACATTAAAGTTTATAAATAAATAAAATTACAAGATATGTAGAATATGGATAAGCAATGCTAAAGATCATTAATTGACAATAAGATTTATATTATTAAAATAAACATCCCAAAATTCCATAGAAATATCTATGTATTCTTGGATTATATCCAATTGTTATTCAATGTACAAAAAATCATATATGAAAGCCATGAGGCAAAGTCCTATCTCAAATGCAATATCACTCTGATTAGTAAACAGAGGTTAAGGGACTATAATATGATCAAAAATGCTAACCAGATCATGTATTAATCTAGGCAGGGTCATCTACATGCACAAATAATTTTTTAGTAAACTAGAATGTAGGTTTTAATAGATTAAATTTAAGAAGGGATCAATGGATATTTGACAGGATCAAAATTGATTCAGATGAATCGATGTTGATTCCATAAAAAAGCTTAAATTTTAACAATAGACTATAATAATGACCTGTATTTTTGATAAAATGATAAAAATTGAATGTATAATAGATAGAGATAATATATATATGATATTAGATTTAAAACATGCTGCTTAAGATTTATATTATGATCTAGCAAAGGATCGATAATGAACCAACAAAAGTGCTTAATACTAAAAAGAATATAGTGATGGCCTAGAAAATCCATAAAATGAAAAAATAGAATGTAGATAAAAGATAGAGATATATAATTAAATAAATTATTAAATACAATGTAATAATGACCTTGAATGGTTTGAATAAAGTGATTCCAAAAATAATAAAAAATGACCTTCAAAATCACTTGACAATAATCACTTATCAAGTGCTCTTCAAAGGTAGCAAGATGCTGGTAAGGTCTATGCAGATTTGTGACTAGTTTTGACAAAAATTCATGATAAAAAATCATCTCCTTCCTTTTAAATTTATTCCTCTTGAGCAATGGAGGTCTATTGTGCTTTTATAGATTAATGTCGATCCTAACCGATTGACATCGATCTAGGAGGATCGATGTTGATTCACCAAAAATGGGTGAAGATGAATGAAAATCCATTGTAATAGGTTTATATAGAGTAAATGAGGGTTAAATTGACTTTTGAGGTTGTTCAAGTTGTTTTAACCATGGGATAAGTTTGTTAAGAGGTTGGGTAGATTTAGATTTTATTTAATTTTGAGATTTTATGGTTATGGATAATAAAGATGGGGTTAATTACTATTTAACTATAGTAATTAACTCATTTAACCTATGTGGTGAAAGATACAGATGAAAGTAAAATCTAATTATTTAAATAATTACTCAAGGCAATAATTACAATACATATCATGATGACACAATATACAAGTTGTATAAAAGTAGCATCTACATAGGGATAGGTAATTAATCCAGGTTGTGATCATAACTAAGTAATAAAGAAACTAGAGAATAAAATGGACAACCTAAATAATGAAATTAAACTTAAAGTCAAGTTTTTTGGTATTAATTATTTAGTTATGTTTGGACTATTATATCTTATCATTTTATGATTTTTTTAATTGTTGATTTGAATTAGTTTTTACTTGGTGAAAACATCTCTTTATTCGATATTATCATTTTTTGGACTATAATTATTTGACTCTAAGAGATTTAAGATTTTTTTCTCTTTCGTTGATTTTATCATTTCCATCAATTTTGATGTTGTGTATTTCTCTTAGACTACTTATTTTTTGACTTAGATAGTCCGATTAGTTATGTAACTATACATGTCAACTATGGTTTTTGTCTTCATCATCTTTATACATTTTGTAATTTGTCTTTGTCGTTAATTGATATTTTTATTCGTCTTTAAAAAATATGTCTTAAAGACCTTATATAGTTTCAAAATTGTGTTAAAATGTATTAAAATGGTACATTGCATTAACCTAGGCATGTTATTTAGCATGTTTTATGGAAATTATTTGGCATATTGGTTTGTTTTTTTTGCATTAGTTGAGTCTTTTTTTAAGTGAGAAATTGGGTTAGAGTTTCTCAACCCATGCATGGGTTATGGTAATTAGTTTAGTGGTTAATTTTTTAATCCAATAACTTAAGAATCATGAAATTGGCTCACATTACCATGGAAAGGTGGTTGATAGACTTTGGTTTAAGTTTTAGAGTTGAATGCATTCATTTTGGCATTCAATCTAGAGGTTTGGAAACCTTAGATAAATTCTACTAAATTTTTTAGCATGGTGGATAAGAAGAATGTGAAGAAGTTCTACATAAAGAATTTTAGGAGTGAGAACTAAAATTAGAAGTATTTAGTTTGATATCCATGAATGGATTGTGGAGAGTTATCTATGGTTTGTTTTTGCGTTTTATCAATGACTATTTTTGTGAAAATACACACAAAATATTTGTGCTTGGAGGTTGAAAGTGTATAAAACTTCTATGGTCAAATTTCATCAGCCAAGTAAGTAATATTTTTTTATTTTGGGTTTATTTAAAACATAGTTAATGTCATGTTTTAGGGCTTTATTTTAATGCTTAAATCATTATTTTTTATTTTCGGTAAAACCTTAATAAGGGACATGGTGTTTGTTTTATGTGATAACTCAGTTGATCACTTACAATGTTTATTTATACTATAATAATGTTTAGTTTTGGTTTTATAATGGTTGTGTGGTGATAAAATTGTATTTTAATGTGCAAAACCATAATGAGGTCATGGGTTATACAACTATTTTTAGTTTGGATTACAAAGTTGACTATATGTTGTCTAGATTTTATGAGGAAGCTGAGTTTGTGGAATGTGAACTCATATTCTCAAAGGTCTTTTGGGTATTATGTTTGATTATGTAATGATTTTTAAAATTATTATAGTCATTTATATTTTATGTTTGGGTTTGACTATAGTTTAATTCAAAGAATCGATTGGGTATTTAATAAAATCCATAACCTTAAATAAGGCAACTTTATGTATTATTATTTGGTTTGGTTGTGTATTATTTAGTTTGGTTGTGTTTTTAATTTGATGGTTGTGTATATTTTGATGGTTGCAGTTAAAGGTAAAATTATTACATGTTATGGTGACCCTATGTTATATTTTGATGGATTTGTTTAAAAAAATAAAATCTATATGGCTTATGTTACTGTTGGTTTATTTTTGATGGTTTAGGTTTATTATGTTAAGTTAGTTATTTATGTTTAAATATCCATATGGATTGGTTATATTAAAATGTGACCAGGGTTTAATTTTGGTTTATTGTTTTTAAAATCCTAACTAGGTACAATTGGGTTAAGGAAATATAGTAAAGGAAGTAAAAATAAAAATAAAGAACCTATTGGTTGTTTTGAACCGTATATGTTTTGGGGGGATAAGGACCTTAGGGAGTGCCCACATTAGTTTGAAATAATTACAAGGGTTTGACTTTAATTTATCATTATGTTTATTTTACTATTTTAACTTTTATGAATTCTTAATTTATGATTATCTAACTTAGGGTTATGAAATCATGTTGAGTCATTAAATTAATTCTAGAAATCATAATTGAGAAAATTGTGCTTCATGATTATGTTGACATGTTGGGGTACTTTGATTATTAAATTATTTATATTATGTGAATGGTTTTAATTGAACCTTTAATTTATTATTATGTTACGTAATGTCAATTTTTATTCTAACTATGACTTCAAGTTTTACATAAGTGTTACTTTTAATTGGCTAAGTTATTATCTTCTTTTTATAGGTTTTATTTATAACTCATAATTTTTTGTTAAAATAGTATGTGAAGATGGTTACATAGATTTATGAGCCATATGATATTCTAAAATAGAATATGGCCCATAAATTAAGAATCTCATTATAGAATTACAATCATAATCAGGTGCCAAGTTAATGGATCTTGGTGGGTTATTATGTGTTTGGTTTTCCTTATTTGGTTATTTATTGGTTTATTTTTAAGCTAAATTTTTTTATAATCCTTTCTGTATCAGTTATATATTGCCTTGATCCTATCCAACTAATGCTTGGGTAGGTCTAGAGTCATTTATGGTTGGGCTCATTGGGACTGGTGAGGTGGAATTAACTTAATTAGATTATGTGGAATGATTAGATTAATTTATTCTTATTCAAAGTTATTTGAGTTCATTAAAATGAGTTAAAGTTGTTTAGCTGAATTTATATTGTTTATCATAATTGTATTTGGTACAAAAGGATGTAACATGACATGTTTAATGATTCTTGAATTGATTATAGTTGATCATTTTAGTATTTGAATATCATGGAATTACTAAATTAATATATTTGATCATTTTTATTTATTTGGAATATATATTTATTCTTTTATTTAAATATTGTAACATTCTAAGTAGTGTTTTGGTCATGATTTTGACTATTTTAATAAAGCATTGGTATATTGATTGAGAAAACAATTAGATATTTTATTATATATTCATTAATGTTGACTCAGATATCAATTATATTTTAATTTTGGTTTGATTCATTATTTATTATAAGATAAGGATAAGAGGCATAATTTTGGATATGGAAAAGTTATTTATGTGGATCTATTTAATCGCAAGCTTATTTAATTTAGGTAATAGTAGTCACCGGATGTGTTTAATTTTTTTATCTATTATAATGGATGAAGTTGAAATTTATATTTTAATATGTAATTTTATAATTCCTATAGTATATGAATCCTATGAATTCATGGGTGAACAAATAGAAGTATTGACACTTCATTAATTTATGAATTGTAACCTCATAGTTGGTTAAATGAATATTGATAACTAAATTGGCAAATCAAGGGATTAATTTCAAATTGTTATATTGTGAGAAGTTGTAATAACTTGATTTTTTTGTAATAAATATATATCAAAATAATTACTTGAGTTATTAATATTAACTTATCTACTTAAAGATAACACTTTCAAATAAATTAATAATTATTTGACTAGGGATTAATAGGTAGTTCCCAAATAAATTAATTATAATTGAATAACATTAATATTTAGATAATATTATGTAATAATAAATTTACATTGATAATAATGTACCCTACTTATAAGTTTTAAAAATATGACACTAAGTATATTGTGTTTGAGGAACAAGTTATATATGCTCAAAATACATCATTAAAAATTCTATTAATAGTCTTTGGTTTAGATTAATGCTCATTTCTTAATTTGGAAGAAAGTAATGAAACTAGTAAAAGGGGTATGTAGAATAATATTGGATAAAGTGCACACATGATCTAGATGATTGGAATAAATCCTCTTTACCTTGGAAAGAATAACCTACAGATAAGAAAGACACCAAGAAAAGGGTTGTTAGATGGATGGTTGAGTGGATTAGCATCAGCTAGATCCAATAAATGTGAGCTTGCTAGGAGGTTATCAATCCACTATTTTTAATATTTAAGTTGATATAAATGAAAATAAATAATACTTGCATTCAATAAATATAAATTAAATGCATGTTAAATTATATTAAATTAAATTTCTTGTTAAACAAAATGACTAAATATAGCAAAAGTGGGTTAATACTCATGATAAGATAGTTGGGGTCAAGTTTAGAAAACCAGAAAGGTCTCTATGAATAGGAAGGAACACAAAAAATAAGGTTTAGTTAGGGTCAAGGGGTAAAAATATCTTGTTACTTTTTTTCCATGGTGACCATCGATGATTGGGTGAACCATTGGCAATTTGGATAACCATCAATAGTTAGGTAACCATAGATGGTTGAGGTGATCATCAATGGTTTAGCTAATCATTAGTGGTTACCTGTGTGATTTTAGAAATGATTAGTAAAAGGATTATAGATTGGGTGATTGGGTAAACAAAGGTCTGTTATGGATTAGGGGAAGGTAAAATAAGACATTGATAGGTCTGATGGGGTAGGGAGGTTAGAAACCAAATATAAATTAAAAAACAAGCAAGAGATATGTGTAACTTGGTAGTGGAAGGTTGAAGTAATTTGGCTAGAGTGATAGTATTTTGGTCTTTAGAAGTGATACCAATAAATATTTAAGTCTTTGATGTTGCTTGCTCACTAAAAGGATGTTGGATACCTATATGCAAGATAACTTGGATGTGAATTACTAAATTTATGGATCCCTTTATTCACTTTCTTATCTCCTTTTATAGGATGAAGTTACTAAATGTACAGGAGGAAGTTACTAATTAGATAGAGGAAAATTTTTCTAATTACAATTATTTAAAGATGGTTTGCATCAAAAAACAAAAGTTACTAGATTTTCCATGCTTATTTCATACAAATGGTAATGATTTTAAAGTAGGGATGGAAGACCTGACCATCAATGACCAAGCTAACCATCAATGGTTAGGATAACCATCAATGATCGAGGTTTTATAGGAAAATGGGTTAAAAAGGAGTGAATTAAAAAGTTAAGTTAGTAGATTAATAAATAAGCTAAGTCAACTATGTGGTTAATTAGCCTCAGATTCAAGTAGGGGTTCAAGGCATATTGACATCTAAATTGTGTATTTTTTGAGTGTCTATAGTCTCTTATTATTAATTGATAAGAATGACATTTTTAACTTATAAAATATAATAATATTTTAATTTATGATTAAGGCATAAAAATATATTTCTTAAGTAACTAAATAATTGAACTAAAACACTAGAATAAGATAAAAGGAATACATAAATCTATCCTAAGACATTATTGGTCCTTAAGAAGGCATGTCTTGAACTTGTATCCTACCTGTATATGGTAATATTTTCTTAAGAAAACCTTAGGCATGCTAGTTGAAACATCCCTTGAATCTTAAGTACCTTGATTAAATGGCATGTCTAACTCCTTATGTTGGTTGACTATGATCTGAAAAGGTGTTCAAATACTTTGCATTGATTTTGGAAATATTTGTTTTCCATTAATCTCTATGTTTTGGTTGTGATTATAATGAATCATACTTAATAAATTTTAGTATGAAGATTCTTATATTGAATTTAAACTTGTTCTACCTTGTTTGTTAGACTTTGTTGATACTATCCTTCAGGTCTTAGCTACTTTATAGCTTGTAAATATAATCAAGTAAGAGTATAAGTCACTAATGACTCCATTAATAATTTTTTAGTATATTACATAGATAGAGGTGAGTGGGTAGGACTAAACTAACCCACAATTTTTGATTACTTGGAAGTTAAGACATACTTCCTAAAGAATTAATTTATGGGTTATGCACTTAGTCTTGTTCCTATGTTGGATGTAAAACAATTATGGATCTCATTGTGTATTTTCATGCTAAACTCTAAGTGAACTATTTAGTTAATTTTTTAGTTAAGTGTGATATTAAAAAAAGTTATGTTCATGAAATCTTGGTATCTAAACCAGGTATACTACTCTAGGTAACTTTTGGAAATGTTTCTTGTTTATTTCTAATGAGTTGTTTTTTTTTTTCACCATAGGATAGTGAAGACAAGATATGTAATAACATACAATAACCCAATAAATGTTAACGTGAGTAGAGGGAGATCTCGTAGGGTCAATAATCCTGAGAGAGAGGAACCACCTTTTAATAATGCTAATAATAATGTTGAGCACCTTAACTGTCAGGAAACAAACCTAATATTAATTAGGAAGTAGTTTTGAATGGAATCCTAACTACATTAAATTCCATTTAATATAAATTGGATACCCAAGAGAGAATCTTTAATATTATAGAAGGTGTTCTAGATAATAAAATTCTAGTTAGAGATGAAAAGCAAGTGGGTAAATTAGAACTTTAGGATAATCCTATTAATATGGCTAATCATGTTATTTGGAGTTGAAGAATTTTCCTCCACTAACCTTTTCAAGAGGGGAATCAAGTGATGTAGATGATGCATGCTTAATATGCCTATATAAGTTTTTTAATCTATACAATTTGTCCTCTAATGTTAAGGCAAGAGTGGTAGCATGTTAGTTAGAAGGAGCTATATCTATTTGGTGGAATCATATATGTGATTTATAAGGTTACCAACTAATGAATCTTCTTTGGCCTAAATTTTAAAGTTAATTAAAAAAATATATCTTAGTTCCAACTTCAAGGAACAAAAAATCACCAATTTTCAATTGTGGAAAAAAGAGAATATAACTGTGACTAAGTATGAAAATAAGTTTTTAAATATATTGCATCATGTTAATTACATGCATGATAAAGAGACTGAATTCACTAAGTTTTAGATGGGATTGAAATAAATCTTAATTCATGATTTGAATGACTAATCCCAAGACTTTAACTATGGCTGTTAAATCTATTTATAAGGTAGAATAAAAAGAGAAGTCTCATCAAAAGGAAAGACAAGATTTTAAATAGAATAAATAGCAATCTAAGAGTAAAAATTTATCCCCTTCTCCTAAATTTTTTAAGAAATTTTATTCTAACCATAGATTCTCAAGGAGTATAAGTGGATTTAAAAACTTCAAGGGTAGAATAAGAATTTGAGTTTTTCTAAGACTACTAGTTTTAAAAGGAATGAAACTGAAGGTAATAAAAATGTGCCTTCTAATGGGGCAAATATTATTATTGTAACACTCCAAAAAATTGTAGTATGCTTGAAATGTGGAGATAATCAATACTATAAAGATTTTACTAAGCTAAAATTTGGTCCACTAGCCAATCATAGAGTGTATGTAACTATTGAAGATAGAAATACTATTTTCTAAATAATTATAATTGAAAGAAGATGTAAAATAAATAAATTTTATTTTTCAATTTTTTTAATGCAAGAGAAACTGATAATTTTATAGATCCTAAGTTAGTAATATGTTAAAAGTCTAATCTAATAGCTTTGAAGGATGGTTGGAATGTTGAGTTTGGATTAGGTAAAAGAATACCTATTAGTAAGTGTCTTAAGGGAGAAAGCCTAGACATAGGTGTTTTTTAAATCAAATTAAATTTGTTTATAGATCCTCTCAGATCTTTTGATATTATCCTAGGAATGGATTTGCTATAGAAACATAAAACCAATTTAGACTACTCTAACAAAGTGGTATATCATTGTGATAATTTGGGAAAACTTGTAGAAATTCAAGGTTAGATGAAACCAAAAGTATGTAAGCTAATATTAGCATTACAATTGAATAAATCAATATGTAAAGGTTAAAAATTATATAATGTTTTCATGCAAGAAACTACACCTAAAATAACAATGGAATTTGAGGAATATCCATTTTTACAAGAGTTTTTTTTATGTTTTTATGAATAAATTACCTAGTTTGCCTCCCAAGCATGAATTTTAATTTTATATTGATGTAACTCTAGGGGTAGCACCTAAATATAAGGTGCCTTATTACATGAATATATCATATTTTCAAGATCTAAAATCTTAACTACAAGAATTATCAAAAAATGGTAGTATCAAGCTAAGTGTTTTGCCTTAGGTGCACTAATGATCTTTATGAAAAAGGCTGGAACCTTGCAACTATGTGTTGATTATTTCATGCTTAACAAGGTTACCATTAAGAACCATTATCCTTTCCCAATGATTGATGACATTTTTGATCAAATAAAATATGTGGATATTTTTTTGAAGATAGACTTTAGATTAGGTTATCACCAGCTAAGGATCAAGGAAAAATATATTCATAAAATAACTTTTAGAAAATGTTATAGACATTACAAGTTCACTATAATTCCTTTTGGTTTGAATAATGCACCCACTACATCTTTGAACTTAATGAATAATATATTCAATGATTTTCTAGATAAGTTTTTTCTAGTATTCCTTGATGATATATTTATCTATTCTAAGAATGCAACTAAGCATGAACAACATTGTGCTTAGTGATATAAATGTTATCTACACAAAAAATTTGGTCAAATTTATAAATGTACTTTCTTTCAATCTGAGATCTAATATTTGAGTCATATTATATCAAAGGCTACTATTGTTATGTTTTCAGCAAAGATTAAAACTATTCAAGAGTGGCCTACTCCTAAAAATATACATGACGTACATAATTTTATGGGATTGGTTGGTTATTATATAAGATTTGTTGAAATTTTTTTAGAGTTAGTTAACCCAATAACATCCTTGTATTACAAGGGTAATAAATTTGTGTGGATTTTCTAATGTGGACAAGTTTTCTTATAACTCAAAGAGTTATTGACTTCAAGACCTATACTTATTGTACCATATCAAAATGGAAATTTTGAAATATGGGATAATTTATCTAAAGAATGCTTTGGTGGAGTGTTAACTTTAGCTAATTTAGTTGTGGCTTGAGTCATGAAAATTAAAAGACCATGAGAAAAATTACACCACTCATGACCTTGAGCTTACTACCTATTAACAACCCAAATAACACCTTGTCTTAAGGATGACTAATTTTTCTCTAAAACTCCTTCAGACCTAGAATAACATTGTAATTATTTGAGGTGTGGGACACTTGAACTTAGACTAGACCTCTAGTTTTGATGAGGCTAGTTCATTTGATGTATCACTCTTCTTAATTTACAAAACCTACTGATTATTTTGGGTTGAAAAGGGGAAAAAAGGAAACTAAAAGGGAAACCTACTATACTATTTAATTCTATTTCATTAACTCTATTTGAGATCTTAAAACACTAATAAGACAAGCAAAGACTGAATCTAAAACTCTAAATGGCTCCTAGGTATGATTATTTCATGTAGATATTTTATCAACTGATCAAAGCCCAAGGGAAATGATAGAATAAGCCTAATTCAAGGCACTGACTAGTCACTTATATCCAATGTTTGCTCTACCAAATGACATCAAACTCTAAAACATGACTTATATAGGTTAGCTTACTAGTATCTAGGTGAGATTAGGAAAAGACAAGGGAGAAAGTTCTACCACATAGCAAAATAAACTAATATAAACACACTATACTATCATAATGGAATCTAAAATTGTAATTTTTTTCATCTTAAAATGTTACAAATCTCAATCTTAAAAACTTGGATATATAAAAAAATAATAGAAGTGAGAAGAAGCTCTAGCCAATATGGCATAGAGGTGAGAATATGAGGTTAACTCCACAAGAACTCAAGTCATATTTTAGTCCAATTTGATAAAAATTATCTTTAATAAATCTACCTTATTGAAAAACTTGCATAAAACTCCTTTTTAGCATTGGAATAAGGATGGTGGGTCCCTTGACTTTGTCACACACTCTTTTCATGAATGATACACAACTATTTTTTGATTAGCTCCACTTGAAGTGATTTTAAGTTGAGTAGAAGGCTCTCTTTTGCATGAAAATCATGAAATATATATGAAACTAGCCAACCAATTAACTGAAGTGATTTGGTCTTAAGAACTAGTCAATTTTATTTGATCTCCTCTTGTATGAAATGGAAATTAAAGATTTAAATGAGAATGTAATATTCACTTTAAAAATAGGATATGTGTCATGGATACTTCTCATGAATTTCTTGATTAGAATTTTTAACACCAAATCTCTTTGCTTGTTTGATTAAATAAGCCTACTAGTCCAATTAGGCCTAGTAGCCTACTCTTTACACTTTAAAATACATTATAACCTACAAAAAAGCTTTTAAAACCTTAAAAAATGAGATATTAGACCTTAATAAAATCCTCACACCATGAGATAGGTTATTTTGATGAATAAACTCTTGCCACTTAGTCACCATGGTTGACTAGGTCAATTCTACCTAATTTTCCTATAGAGTGGCTATTTTGAAGGAGCTAATAGGGACACTTCTAGGAATAATTTTGACTATATAAATATTTTATGATGAATAAAAATTCTCAAGCTTCAACATCCAAGAATTGGATTCATGTAAACTGCCTTGTACCTCATTTTGCATGCTTTTTTATCCAAAAAACTTGATTTCTACCTTGATCTACATAGATACAAAAAATTATAATCAATGGAATCCTCTCTAAGTTTAGTTGATTTTTAAAAATCTTTTAGGTTGATCAATGAATTTTTTATGGAAATAAAATTAACTTTTCTCAAAACTAGTCACTATGAGGGTTTGGGAGGGTTTTAGAGATGAATCTTCTTAATGATGATTCATGAAGCACATAAATCCAAATGCAAACTTAGTTACATGAATTTTTAGCATACTGACCCCTTCAAAATCCTTAAAAATATTGGATTCTCATGAAAAATATATGAGAAGATATAATGTGAAGGAAATATGCCTGTAGGGTTTTTCTTGCATTCTAGACTACCTATGCTCTTAGTGATTTTTCATAAATAAAAAAACCTAAACCAAACTAAATTTTTCATTAATTATAATTTCATATTGTTCCTGAAATAATTCTAAGATAATTTATCCAAACTCCTCACATTGTGAAATATACTAGCATTTGATCAAGTGGCTTGGAAGGGTGTCTAGAACTATAAAATTCAAATTTCACCTCATGGATGAAAAATATTCTTCTATTTTTTATCCCTTCTTTAAAACATAATCATGGGACCTATACCATGTCATCAAATCAATTTATGTGTCTTATTTCTTGATAGGTCTAAAATTATCTTTTAGCCTATAGGCATGCTTGCTTGATTAGCTTGTATGGGCATGGTTTGCATATTATTTGGAGTTTTAAAACTCTATGAATGTCTTATTAATATGTAATAAAATCATATCATGCTTTTAAAACAATCAAATGAGCATATAAACTTCTTTATCACCTCAAAACTCACTTGGGTATCCTCTTACTCCATTGTGATTATTTTTTGACTAGTGAGGGACTGTGTCAAAAAAACAAATAATTAAACTTGTAAAACGTCATTTAAAATGATATGGAATATTATTATAATTATTATTATGTTGTGTACCAATTTTAAAGTCTTAATTCTATGTGTAGATGCCAAAATCTTCAAAATTGCCTCTTTTGCATGGTCTGAGAATGTGACTGACTGTGTTTCTCTTCTTTACCATTTTTGCTGGTACTAAAACATGATGAAGATGATTTTATCAAGCTATGAAATTAAATTTTATTAATATTTCATCTTTAATTTATCCAAATTCACCCAAATTTAATCCATGTATGACCATAGCTCTTTTAGAAAACATGGTGACTGTGGGCTAGGCACTGCTGTAGGTGTTCTCACAGGTTTGAAGTGCTTGGTGATTACTTAATTATGATTTTATGATTGAAAATACCATTCATATCATTTTAAAATCACCTCCCAAGCTTCATTTTTTCCCATTTGACTCTTCAAAATGATCTATAGGCTTGAAAATGGTTTAAATCTATACAACTACTTATACTACATTTTCATTCATGCTTAGAAGTACCTATAGTGATTGATCAAGGTTTTGAAGGTGTAATTTGATTACCTTGACTTTATCAAGTCACATAGTAGAACCCACTTGACTTAAAAATATGGTCTTTAGTTATTTCATCTTATGGCCTAGGACCATGTTTTAAGCATAGTTATAGGTCTAGCTTGATAGTTGACTTTGAATGTATGCTTGGTTGTTTGGAGTTAACTACATTTAATCCTTCAAAAGAGTTAAATAAATTTGTTTTAATGAATCATTACAATCATGAAACCCTAGAATATGAAGAACCCCTTTCCTCATGCTCTTATAGATTGGAGATAGGCCACCTTTTTGACTATAGGTACCTTCTTTAGACTACTATAGGTTGTGTTTTTATGTGAACCTAATTATGTTCATGCTTGATTGAGGCCTACAATGATGTTTTTAGCCTCATAATCATCAATAACTCTCTCAAAGTCTCCTTGCATTGGATATGAAATCCTCATCATTTACCTCTATGTCATCAACATATTATAGCTTATAGATAGATATGTGACTTTATATTTCTCTTGATTATTGATATTACTTTAGGTTTGTACTTTCAGTCCTTTCCTTTAAGATCCTTCATGAATACATCTCTTTGGTATCATTTTATTAACCTTTAATAAAGAACCTCACTCAAACTCACTACACTTTCAACTTCATTCTAGTTCAAGGAGAGGCTTTTTATCTCCTTGTTAACTATAGATGCATCTGAGGTGGTTTTAGGACTTATTTTAAGGTGAAAGGACACACAATAGTTTGGTTCTCCTATTGGAGTATACATCAGGTTATAACATAATACCTTCTTCCTTATATTCCCAGAGACTCAAAATCCTTGATGAGAACTTCAAGCACCTTTTACAAACCTATATATAGGTATGTGTATGGATTGGAGTAGACTTAGAGAGTGGTTGGAGTCTACACAAGGTGACAAGAATATTTATTTGACATTATATTTTCCTTAACAAACTTATCAACCTTAAGACCTTTCACAACCTTCTTGAGAATCTAAACCTTTTAGGTCTCTTTATTATCTCACTCACTTTCATGGATTTAGGTTATCATTGAATTGAATGTAGCTCTCCCTTTATTGATGTATATAGGTATACCTTTTCAAGGAAAATATGAGTCTATACTAAGTTTGATTCTTGGTTGAAACTGTCTTAAATATCTCAATAACCTTCTTGAAGTTTTATCATTTTTAAGGTCTCTTGATGAGTTTGAATTCACCCTTATTTGCTATAGCCTACTTCATTGCCTATTATAGGTCATTAATATCCCTCTTAAACCCTTATTTAACCTCATTACCTTACTATTTTACCCTTCATGATATTGAGGTACTCAATGAGATTCATGTCGTTTAATGACCAAACAAACCTCTTTAAGCCTTAACAAAGTTCTTCTTTCTACCAAGTAAGCCTTTTTTAGAATAGCATAGGCATATAGGCTATCTTAGGGATACCTATATGAACCTTTATTAATAATATATGAGTGTCCATAATTTTTTATGACTTGGAATGAGATCTCTCCTATATTGGTTTCTCTCTTGAAATATCATCTTTACCCAAAACTCATTTTCATAACTAAAAATGTAAAAAACATGCACTTTCTCTCTCATGAATGGTTGTATAATACTATAACATTATTTTATGGACTATTATTGAGCCTCATATATGTTTAGATAGATTATACAAAACATAATGTGGCTTTGAATTCATACTTTATCATGATGTTCCCCTAAACAACCTCAATGACCTTTCTTGAAGGTTTTAGGTCTTTTAGATCACTTGAGGAGTTGATACTTAACCTTTTTGACCCTATATGTGTAGTTTTGTCTATTTTTAAATATGGTCTCATAGATTTATATACTCCCTTTATTCATGCACTTTATTAATTCAATTCCTTAATCCTTTATGACAATATATGCATAGGCCTCGAAGAAGATATATTTCACTTTTTTCTTTATTGTACCTATATGATCACACCTTGGTTGTATTACCAGTTTTAGAAATATGTTATTGCCTATATTTTTATGATTAATTTATCCTATATATTATTTTCCATGCTTGTGGTTCCCTTTGATCAAAAATTTCTTCTCTTTAGTAATAAAACATGATATGGAAGTGCATGGTGTTAGCCAATTTGTACCCCCTATGAAAATTGGATAAATACAATGTCCTTATTCACTTTTGTTCCATGATAATAATGTACACATGTGGTTTCTCTTTGGAAGCATTTCTCAATCCTTTGGCCAAATCCTTGTTTTATCAACAAAGTTCTTCAACTTCTTCTTCAAGCTTTTGTTTGGTTTCCTTCATCTTCTTCTCCTTCCTTCATCTTATTTTATCTTTCCTTTATTTTACCTTTCTTTTGATTTTTCCTTGTTTTTTATTTCTTTCCTCTTTCTTTCACTTATTTATTCTTATTTTCTTTCCTTTTCCTCTTTTATTTACTCTTCCTTCTTCTTTTCTTCAAAGTTTCCCTTTGAAAAAATCTAAAGGGTCACTTTTCTTTCAAGTGCCCTTCAGATTTTTTCTGAAGGACACTTTGCCTTCAAAAGTGCCCTTCAGAAAATTTTTGAATGGAAAATTTGTCTCAAAGTGCCCTTCAAATTTTTTTCAAAGGGTCACTTTGTTCTTTTCCTTCCCAAAGATCCCTTTGAAAAAATTATGAAGGGACACTTTGTCTCAAAGTGCCCTTTAGAATTTTTCCAAAGGGTCACTTTATCTCTTTTCATCTTTGAAAGTGCCCTTTAAAAAAATTTGAAGGTTGATTTTTCCTCCAAGTGCCCTTCAGATTTTTTTTGAAGGACACTTTGTCTTCACTTTCTTTTCAAAAGTGCCCTTTGGGATTTCCCAAAGGGTCACTTTCCTCCCCAAAGTGCCCTTTAGGATTTATTGAAGGGTCATTTTCCTTCTCAAAGTACCCTTCAATATTTCTCAAAGGGTCTCTTTCCTCCCCAAAGTGCCCTTTGGGATTTCTTAAAGGGTCCCTTTCCTTCCCAAAGTGCCCTTTGAGATTTACCAAAGGGTCACTTTCCTTCCAAAAGTGCCCTTAGAGATTTCCCAAAGGGGCACTTTCCAAGAGCTCAGATAAAAGTACAAAGGAATTCCTTCTAAAAAAATCTTCAAAGGAATTACTTTAGAAAACAATCCTAAATAAATTCTCCTTTTCAAAAATCCCAAAGAATTTACCCTTTGCAAAAAAGCTAAAGAAATGTGCCCAAAGGAATTGTCCCGTGACATGCTGAGAGATGTCAAATTCAAGATAAAGAAGTAATTGTTGGGATTCGTATATCCCATGATAGGTCAAGAGACATCAATTTTAACATCATGAAATAGTCATTGAGAATTAATCAGGTTTGAAGGGTCTGAAGTCATCAAGTTTGAAGAGTTTGAAGCAAGTTGAGCATCTCCAAAAACTTTAATGACTCTCATAGTGTAAATTAAGATTATCCAGGTGATTTAATAATGAACTTCATAAGTAGAGTATCTTGAAGAGTCTAAATTAGGTGAGTCTAGAAAACCCAAATGGGTCTACAAGAGCAAACCAAGATTTTCCAAGTGCTTAGCTTAAAATATTTACAAGCTAAGTAGGTCAAAAAACATGAATGGGTCTACAAGTGCAAAAAAAGTTTTTCCTAAGGATTTAATTATAATATTTATAAGTAAGGATTTAATGAAAACCTAAATTGCACTACAAATTACAAATCAAGTTTGTAGAGTCACTTTGCTTATACGCTTGATCCAATGGTTGATCGATGGTGCATGAGAACTATGAATAAACAAATCAAAACTTACCATGTAGAAAGAGAGGAAAAAATGGAGAATTATCGATAGGGATTTGTTCCAAGCAGATTGATAGCATAAAATCATTATTTGTGCCATTTTTTGAGAGCCATCAAAAAGGGTGATAAGACAAGGATAAGAGGTTAAGCATCAGGACAAATTTTCTAACAAGTGGCTCCTTACTGTAACCATTTTGATGTCATTTCTCAAATATCTCATTCTATTAAGAAACCATGTGATAATATTTTCAAGGGGGAAAGCCAAGGTCATTTGAAAAGCTAGCATGGATCAATCAGAGTGCCCTAACAAGCATAGTTGGCAAAGTCAATTACAAATGAGGATGGAGACCTCCAACATAATGGATTTCTTACCTTTGGCACCAAAGGCCTCCTCATCTTCTCCTCTTTAGCTATAAATATAACCCTTGTGAAATGGAATATGGGACCACATAGCATATGTCAAATCCCTACTAAAATAATAAAAATTCAACCCTTTTAAGCATTTAACATAAATATATTTCCTTTAATATTTTCTAGGTATTTTGGTTTGAGTGTGAGAGAGATACATAGTGGTATCATGAGTTGATTTCACATCCTTCTACCCACTTTGTCCTCCATGGCTATGAACAAGTATTCTTAGTCTAAGTAGTTACATAGTGTGTGCTTTAGTGTATTTAATCCCTACATGTGTAATACTACCTTGAATGTGCAAAAATTGCCTTTCTTCTTGATTGTCTTGCACCATTATATACATGTCTTTCCTGTACATTGAAACACTTATATTATAATATTTAAATTTTGGAAATAGTTTATGATTTTACCATATTGTGCATAGGAATTTGACATTCATGTGGAAACAATAGTTTTGGTTCATCACCACCCATATAATAGGATTTCTTTTCTTACAATTTTCTTTTCTTGCAAATTCCTAACTCTTTTCCTTTTAAGAAAGATATTTTACCAAAGACATAGATAGGGAGTTATCCCTTTCAATATAGAGGACCATTTATAGCATATTTATACCCATAGGCCTTCAAAATGCTCCCATATTTCCAAAATCTAGTAGAAGACTTAACACTCTCTTCCATGGTGTGAGATTTAGAGCCAACAATTCTAGCACACCTGGTGGGACTAGGTTTTATTTTTTATGTCAAGGTGAATGTTGGTCTTGATAAGACTAAAATTTGTATAAATATCCCTAACCCAGCATTTGGCAACTCTACTAGGGATGTGAATCCCTAGTTCTAGACCAAGTTTTACACATCATACCACATGGTCCTCATAAGGTCATCTAGGATTTTTTATCAAGCCCCTTTAGCTGAAGATATTATTGAAGAGCAATACCCTAAACCACTCCTAGCCCTGAGATATCCTTGGCAAGGAGGTTTTGGAGAGGAAGAAGAAGAAGTTCAAGAAGAGGAAGATGTTGAAGAAGAGGAAGAAATAGGGGATTAAAGGGAAAGAAGAGAAATGGGGGAAAGAAGAGAGATGGATAGATATCAACCCTTCCCATCTTTTAAAACCAAAAATCCCATAGACCTTCCTACATATGACCCTATCCCTCTTGATTTCACCAAAATTCTCCCTAGTTTTAATGGTGAGGGCCCTATCACACCATCTAAACATATCAAAGATATCTCTAACTTTTATAATTTCATAATGTCACTAGAGCCAACATAGCCATTAAATTTCTTGATATGTCTGTAAAAGGCAAAGCACTTGAATAGTAAAAAAATGTTGGGAGGTGGTTGCATTTCCAGCTATGAAGGCTTTGGGGAATTACTGGTTACATAATTTGAAATTAAAAGTGACTGTACTTCACTAATTCATCAAATAAATGTTATAAAAGGAAGTCATAATGAATCTATGGGGGACTTCAATAAGAGATTCCAAAGAATGTGGCATAGGTTTCCACCTATCATGAGACCTCCTCCTAGCTTTATGTTCCCCACCTATCTCAAATTTATTGTCACTAATGTGGCTATTGTTTCAGTCAATGGGAGGTTTTGTTTTTCCAGGCATGTATAAACTAGCCATTAAAGCTAAAAATAGATTAATATAGGCTAGAAAACTTTCTCTAAGAGTTTTCATGCCTGTGTTATCTCACATTTCAATTGAAGATCTAAGCATATAACAAGTTCCTAGTACCAATGTGAAGCAAAGATCCTTTTCCAAAAAGGTGGACAACGTTATCGACAAGGATGAGGAAATCTAGTCATTGTGAGCTCAACTCAAACAAGCTCAGTTCTGGGCAAGTACTACCCCCAGTCATCAATATTATCCTTAACAAGGTTATAGAGCTCCACCTTAGTCAAATTATAAAGGAAGGGGAAAATGTTAGAAGATTTACAATAGGAACCCAATGCCTAACTCCATCCCTCTCGTGAATGTAGTTATCCTAGTACACACTAATATGATCCAATGAGAAGATCATTTCAACCAATGGGGACAACCTCAAGATCAATTCATGCATAATGATGGTAGATATAGTCAAGATTTATAAACATAATAATATTCCACTCCTTACAGGACTTTAGATGAAGTAGGTCCTCGCCAAAGAGATGTTCATGTAGAAGGGAACAATCAAAGTGTAGGCATAATGAATTTTCAAGTCAAAGATGACTATGTGTTGAATCAAAGCACATTAGTTATAGCCAATGAAAGAGCCAAAAATAGAGCTATAGGATATATTATATGGGCACATGTCACTCTAAGTGATTCCCCTCTAAGGCCTCAAGCTGTAAGTTATAACACAACACAGTCATGCTCCTCAACAAAATTAGAATACAAGTGGGGTTGTTAAACCTATAGTGTAGTAGGTTTAGACTCCCTCACTACCTTAAAAAATTTAGAAGGTAAATATTCCCCTCTAAATTTTTTTGATTCATTGAATAATGCCAAGACAAGTATATATTTTTGGGAAGTCTTGCATATGCCTAGTCAGAAAGAGTTGTTATAGGAAAAACTTGTAAACATTCATGTAAACCCTCAAACTTCAAATAAAAATGGTGTATCCCTTACCAATGATCCAAGACATGTCTTATAACCCTCCACTATGTCTAAAAATCCTCCACCCTTATATCTCACCCTCATTATGGGAGATAAACTAGTCTATAATTGCATTGTGGATAGTGGAGGAAGTAACACCGTCATGCCTAAAGTGGTGGCTGATAAATTGGGGCTGAAATATGAGCCACATATCAAGGGTGTTTTTAACTTTATTGGAATCCAACCAAGATATTTGTATTGATCAAAGGTCTGAATGTCTTTCTGCATGACTGCCCAAGTTTTCCAATTTTGTAAGATATTGTGGTGGTAGACCTTCCAGCCCATTTTATTATCTGCTTGTCTGGGGATTTTATAGCTAATATAGGAAGGTAAATTTTTGTTGACTGGTATTTTTTTTATTATAAAATAAGTTATGGAGCTAAGATAACTCTAAGGACTCAACCCTTATCAAGGTTTCATATTGATCCATACATGGAAACAAATTTAGCTCAGAATTCTCTAATTATTAAAGAAGAAGGCATCATAAATGGTGGAGCATCTTTCTCTTTTGAAGGTATTTATGATCTTTTTCTTGAAAAATACATCAATAAAACACATGGAAAATATCCATATAATTTCATTTAAGAGACTAATTTGGGAGTTTACTGCATGCATGAGAGAGATGTTTCCATTCCTTTACTCACTAATGAAGATCATCAGCTTGAAGAAATTTGGGAAATGTTTTTTATGGCTCAAAAAGCAAATTAGGTTTAGGGGTTTGAATTATGTTGGTTTTTCCATAAAATAATCAATATTACTCCTTTTATATATTCCACTTTAGCTACATTTGTAGTGTAGTAGAATATGAAGGTCTAGTCCATGGTTTCTAATAGGCAAAGAGAAGAGGAATCAAGAATCTAAAATATTTTGGAGATAGTGATCTGGTCATCCACCAAGTAAGAATTCAATCTATATCAAAAAATCCCTTACTTAAATCATACAAGAATAGGGTATGGAAATTTATTTAAGACTTTGATGCCTTCAACATATATTCCATACCAAGGGATTCTAACAAGCATACTTATAGATTAGTTACCATTGGTGCAAGGTTCAATATAGCTACTGATGTGGGAAAAGAGAAGGATCAATCCCATATCAAGATCATTATGAGACCCTCTATCCTAGACAATGATAGTTGTTTGAAAGTGATGAACACATTACCCACTTATTGTATAATGAGGCATATTTCTCCTCAAGGAACCAAAAGAAATTGCTTGATCAGTATGAAGAAAAAATCATAAAACTAAAGACAAATAAAATACCCAAGGGTTTGATCACCTTGGAGAGTGTCTTCAATGAGAATGAAAAAAATAAGAGGGAGAGAGTGAGCATGTATACAAAGGAATAAAATTATGAGAGGGTCTTGATTTTCAAAGACAAGCTCCTAAAAATTAGTAGGATTTATTCTTTATCTAAAAGATAGGCTTTTGTTGAAATATATAGATAATTCCATGATATATTTGCTTGGGAGTAAAAATATTTGAAAGGTTTTATCCAATCCTATCTCATCACACCATTAAGCAAGAATAGGGAGCTAAAGGAGTCAGATAGAAGAAGAGGCCTATCAATCCCAAGATTAAAGAACTAATGAAGGAGCTGACCAAACTAATCAACTTCAAGATCATATTTCCTATCAAGCACTCAAATTGGGTATCCAATATTGTACCTATCTATAAAAAGAATTGAGAAATTAGGCTCTGCACAGATTTTAGAGATCTTAATAAAGTGTCTCTTAAGGATCATTATCCACTACCTTCTATGGAGCAAATTCTATAGGTTATTTTTGATTCCCAACACTTCTCACTTCTTGACGGGTATTCAATCTACAATCAAATATTGGTCAATGAAGAAGATCAATTTAAGATAGCCTTTACTATGAAATTGGGGACCTTTGCTTACAATAATATGAATTTTTGTTTAATAAATGTTGTATCTACATTTTCAAAGAGTAATGGACATGGATTTTAAAGGTTTGATTAACAAACTTTTGTTAGTATATCTTGCTGATATAACCATTTTTTCGAAAGATGTTTTTGGTCACACGAAGCACCCAAGGTAGGTGTTTGAAAAATGTAGGGAGTATGGGATATCCCTTAATCCAAAGAAATGCATACTTTGATATTCATGAAGGTAAGCTTTTAGGACATATCATTTCAAAGGAAGTCTTGGCTATTGATCCTAAAATAATTGAGGCTATTATGGGTTGGTCCTTGCCTCATCACAAGAAAGGACCACAAAACTTTTTGGGAAAACTAAACTTTGTAAGGAGGTTTATTTTAGGCTTTACAACTATGGTAAAACCTATCTTAGTGATGCTTAAGAAGAACCAAGTTTTTTCTTAGACAAAGGAAGGCAAGAGAAATTTTGAGGCCAGCAAGCAAGCAATTACAACATCCCCCACTCTCTTAAATCTGAACTACTCCAAGGATTTATTTATTTATACTTTTCCTAACCTGGACACAATCTTAGTTATGCTTATGTAGAGGAATGATGAAGAGGTTGAGTAACTAATTTCTTTTTTTAGTCAAGGATTGGAGGAGTATGAGGTTAAGTATTATTTTATTGAGAAGCAAGCTCTAACAGTGATTAGAGGGCTAAAAAAATTTAGGCACATGGTTTCCAACAATAAAATACATGTCATGGTTTTCCACCCTAGAACCAAGGGACCTCAATGATAAGAGAAATGGATAGATAAAAAAGGTAATGGAGTATGATTTGGATATAAAAGTAATAAAATTGGTAAATGGAAGAGGATTGTGTGAACATCTAGCTTCAGATCTTCAAGAGCCAAGAGAAGAAGTCTTGGCCAACCAAGTTCAACCTCAACCAGCTAATCAAATGCAAGCTCAAAGTTAGACACAAGACATCATTGGCTTTATTTAAAATGGTGAGTGTCCCAATATCTTGAACAAGTCTCAAAGGAGATATTTTAGACTACAAACCATTCCTTACTATCTTATAGATGGCATTATTTTTAGAAAGTATGTGAATAATGTGCTATTGAGATGTGTTGAAAATGACCAATTTAACATGCTGCTAGAAAAGTTCCATGATGGTGCAGATGGAGGCCATTTCTCTCCTAGAATGATAGCTAAAAATATCATGAGGGATAGCTATTATTGGCCAAGTTTTTTTAAAGAATGTTACTATTGGGTTAGAAATTGTTCTCAATGTGCCTTCTTTGTAGCCAAACTAAAGCTTGCAACCCTTTCATTGAGACTTGTCTAGGTAGATCAACCTTTCATGTAATGGGGCCTTGATTTCATTGGCATGATCAATCCTTCATCAAGTGTTGGACACAAGTGGATATTGAATACCAATGACTAATTTAAAAGGTGGGTATAGGTTGTTTATTTGAAGGAAGTAAGTGAAAAATGATATCATAGAGTTTTATGACAACATTGTCATAAGGTTTGGAGTCCCCTAGGCCATTATTTATGATAATGCAATTTCCTTTATAAGTGCCAAGACTTTTGATTAGGCAATAAGAAATTAGGTCGATTTGAGTAATTCATCTAATTATTACCCTCAAGGTAATGGATTGGCTAAGTCTACCAACAAAAAGCTCATCAAAATAATCAAGATAATATTAGAGACCAATCAGAGGGCATGGCACAACAAGATAAAGATAACCTTATGGGCTGATAGGATTACTCCTAACAAACTAGTTGGAAAATCTCCTTTTATTCTTGTCTATGGAAGGGAAGATAGGCTATCCATAGATCAATAACTCCCTAATCTAGAACTTATAAAATAGTTAGAATGACTTGAGAACACTCTAATGGAGGTTTGATTAATAGAATTAATGCAACTATAAGAAATAAGGGGTGATGCACATAAAGTCATGGAGCATCACCGAATACTCATGAAGAAGTCCTTCAAAAAGAGGGTAACTACAAGATTATTCCAAAAGGTAAAATTATTTTGTAAGTGGCATGAAGATAGGGCAAAACTAGGTAGGCATACAAAGTTTGACACTTTGTGGAGTGGACCATATCTCATCAGTAACTGCAAGTAAAGTAATTCATTTCATCTGGCCAAAATTAATGGATAAGAGCTACCTATCCTGATAAATGGGATACATCAAAAACTTTTTTATTAGCCTTACCAACCTATCTTGTAAATAGTAGTCTAGGTGTGTATTTATTTTTATTTTATGTTGTGTTCTCTAAGTGTTATACAACACAAGCTTTTGCCTTCCTTTTGTTTGTTGTGTGTGTGATCATCTAGTTTTTGTGTTCTGACAAAAATCTTGCTCATTTATTTTGAGTGCCTTATGCATGACTCCATGCCCAATGGATGGATTAAGGCAATCGATCTTTGGCATAGCAAGCATGCTTCCCCTATGAATCACCAAACCATTAGCCAATTTTCACCCCCTATGAAAATTGGTTAAATATAGTGTCCTTGTTCACTTTGTTCCATGATAACAATGTACACAAGTGTTTTCTCTTTGGAAGCTTTTCTCAATATTTTTTCTAAATCCTTTTTTTATCAGTAAAGTTCTTCAATTTCTTCTTCAAGCTTTTGTTTAGTTTCCTTCATCTTCTTCTCCTTCCTTCATCCTATTTTCTCTTTCCTTTCTTCTTCCTTTATTTTCCTTTTTCCTTGTATTTTTTTCCTTTATTATTTCCTTCACTTATTTATTCCTATTTTATTTACTTTTTCTCTTTTCTTTCTTCTTCCTTCTTCTTTTCTTCAAAGGTGCCCTTTGAAAAAAATTTGAAGTGTCAATTTTCTTCCAAGTGCCCTTTAGATTTTTTTTGAAGGACACTTTGCCTTCAAAATTTCCCTTTGAAAAAATTCCAAATGGATACTTTATCTCAAAGTACCCTTTGGAAATTTTTCAAAGGGTCACTTTGTTCCTTTCTTTCCCAAAGTGCCCTTTGAAAAAATTCCAAAGGGACACTTTGTCTCAAAGTGCCCTTTGGAATTTTTCTGAGGGGTCACTTTGTCTCTTTTCATTTTTGAAAGTAACCTTCAGAAAAATTCGAAGGATACTTTGCCTTCACTTTCTTTCCAAAAGTGCCCTTCGGGTTTCCCAAATGGTCATTTTCCTCCCCAAAGTGCCCTTTAGGATTTATTGAAGGATCACTTTCCTTCCCAAAGTGCCCTTTGGGATTTCCCAAAGGGTCACTTTCCTTCCAAAAGTTCCCTTCAATATTTCTCAAAGGGTCACTTTCCTTGAAAAAGTGCCCTTTAAAATTTCTCAAAGGGGCACTTTCCAAGAGCCTAGACAAAATCCTAAAGGAATTCCTTTGAGAAAAAATCTGAAAGAAATTCCCCTTTGAAAAATTCCAAAAAAATTTCCCCTTTGTAAAAAATCTAAAGAAATATGCCTAAAGGAATTATCCCATGATGTGATGAGAGACATCAAATTCAAGACAAAAAAGTAGTTGTTGGGATTCAAATATCTTGTGATGGGCCAAGAGACATCAATTTTAACATCATAAACTGGATATTGAGAAGAAATCATGTTTGAAGGGTTTGAAGTCATCAAGCTTAAAGAGTCTGAAACAAGTTGAGCATCTCCAAAATCTTGAATGAATCTCATAGTGAAAATCAATATTATCCAGGTGCTTTACTTATGAACTTCATAAGTATAATAACTTGAAGACTTCAAAGTAAGTGAGTATAGAAAACTTGAATGGGTCTACAAGATCAAATTAGGATTTTCTAAGTGCTTATCTTATAAACTTTATAAGCTAAATAGGCCAAAAAACCTAAATGGGTCTACAAATACACACTAGGTTTATCTTAAGGCTTTGCATATTGTCTTTATAAGTAAGGAGTTCATAAAAACATCAATTACACTATAAATTACAAATTGAGTTTACATAGCCACTTAACTTATACACTTGATCCAATGGCTGATCGATGATGCATGAGAGCCTTGAATAGACAAATGAAAATATACCATGTGGCAAGAGAGGAATAGATAGAGAATGATCTATAGGGATCCATGCCAAGAAAATCAATGGCCCAAAATCAAGATCTATGCCATTCTTTTAGAGGCATCAAAAAGGGTGAGAATCCAAGGAGAAGAGGTTAAGGTTCATGACAAATTTTATAATAGGTGGTTCCTTGATACAACTAATTTGATGCCATTTCTAAAATAACTCATTCTATTAAGCAACTATGAGAGAATAATATTCAAGGGGGTAGGCCAAGGGAATTAAAGAAGGTGACATGGATCAATCAGAGTTCCCTAACAAGCATCTTTGGTAAAGTTAGTTATAGACGAGGATGGATATCTCCAAAAAAATGGATTCCTTACATTTGGTACCAAAGGCCTCCTCATCTAGTCTAACTAGTCACACAGCGTGTGCCTTAGTATATTTAATCCCTACATGTGTAATACTACCTTGAATGTGTAAAACTTTCCTTTCATCTCAATTTCCTTGTGTCATTTTTTACATGTCTTGCCTCTAAGTTGAAACACTTTTGTTATAATCTTTAAAGTATGGAAATAGTTTATGCTTTTGCCATATTATGCATAAGATTTTGACATTCATGTGGAAAAAATAGTTTTAGTGCATCACCACTTACAGAATAGGATTTATTTTCTTACAATTTTCCTTTCTTGCAAATTCCTAACTCTTTTCCTTTTAGACAAGTTGTTTTGGCAAAGGCATATATAGGGAGTTATCCCTTTCAATATAGAGGACCATTTCTAACATAGGTACACCCACAAGCCTTGGAAATGTTCCCATGTTTCCCAAATCTAGGAGAGAACTGAACACTCTCTTCCAGGGTGCAAGATTTGGAGTCAATAGGTGGAAGGGTTATGAAGATGAGAGATGATGAAAAAAATGAAGGGAGGATGTGGTGAAGGATAAACATAGTAAGAATGCTGAGATAAGATAGTGGTATGGGATGAATGGGATGGAGGAGGAAAGGAGAACTAAGGAGAAGAAGAAGGCCAAGATGAGGAGTTGTATGGAAATATGAACACATTTTATTCTCACCATATGACTTTAGATGCCATTGAATGATGGAAAGGGTCAGAATTTAAACATAGGTTTATACCAAAAACCTTAAAATATATAAATTTCATTAAAGTATGTTAAACTATCCCTTTTAAGATGCTTTGAGTGTACAAAAATGGTTTATTACATGGATATTTTGGATAAATTATTAATTAAAATTGTTTGTAAACATGAGAGTATGATTAATAACCATGCCAAGGATCAAAAAAAGAAAACTTGAAAACCCACTCTCTCTCCAAAAATATACAATCTCCTTCTGAAGCACATAGATTACAAATTTGCACTAGTTATCTTTTTTAGATTTGTTTGACCTTTAAATGTGTGATGGAATACTAAAGGAGGGCACAAAAAGTAATATTAGGTTCCCAATATTTGAAAACTTGAATTGTATTTAAATAATGCCTTGGTGAGGAGAACTTAAGGAAAATTGGTTACCTTAATCGATGAAAAACTACATAAATTAGCCTAAATTCAAATAAATGATTCATGAGGGAGGATAAGTTAATTAAATAAACATGTACTCCATTAAGAATCCCCATGATTCTAATTTATTTACTTTAACATTTAGACATGTACCTGCAATCTGTAATCTGTACCATCAATAAACTTGAAAGTAGGTCCCTTTGTGTGAAATTACCAATTAATTTAAGATGAATAGTTTTGGCCCTATATGGCCTACAATTACCATGAAACTCCTAATAAATATTTATCATGTCCTGATCCTCATATTTCATGCCTTAGGTGTATGGAATTCAGTATGGATCCATACCTTTTTTTTCAAAGTGAATGAAAAGAGCTTCCTTTTAGCCTTTTATTGAAATTTAGCTTATGAAATACCACTTATTTTACAAGGAAATAAATTTCATGAGGATTTAGAATGTTTTAAAAAATATTAATCCTTTTCCATGCTTTTGGAAGATAGAATTGGCATGTGGAAGCCTTTTTAGACCCCTTTTAAGCTAAAAACACATTAGATCACCTTTTCAAGACATGAAACTTTAGACTTGGGATAATATCATATAAATGAATATGGTAAAAGGTAATATGACCCATTTTATGAACTTTTAATACTAGTTTTATCATTTAAGATCAAAAATATCCCTTTTAAGACAAACCACATAGTTTTAAACTAGTTGAATGGGCTTAACAGTACTGGGAAAAGTTTTGAATTATAAGGACTAGTATTTGGCCTTGATAGGCCAAATTACCAACATTTTTGGTGACTCATATGGGTTGACAAGCCTACTGGTCAAAAGAACTCACCAGATTTCACAAAAAAATTGACCTTATGACCCTTTTGACTAGAAAACAAACTATTTTGGGCTTTGTAGCACCTCTTCTAACTATGACACAACAATATTGAAAGGAATCAACAACTAAATTAGAAATCAAGGACAACTAATCAAAGGAAGAAAGAACAACAAAAGGGAAGAAAATTGATTCTTGTACTAATCACTTATTGAAACAAAACAAACTTAGAACAACTAAACTAACTAAAAAGTTTCCCTCTAGGGTCAAATGGGAAGGTATTTTGTGCACCATGGAACTTTGAAGCATGATTGCTTCCTTTTGATGGCATATTCATGTAGATAAGATCATTTTTATGTTCATGTCTTCCAGATGATGTAGTTGGGCCTCCTAATTTTATTCTTAGGTACATTATTAAAGATATGGATTTAAAATATATTCATATTCCTCCCATATTCTTCTTTATTTCATCAAGAATGCTAATTCTACCTAATTCATAGGTTTATCATGATTTGACACATTCTCATTTAATAATTATAATGGTAAATAATTTGATATACTTAGATTGGTGTCCTCATTATACTTCAATTTGATTTAGTGCTTTATCATGATATTTATCTTCTTGATAGGTATCTAAACATGGCTACAATATGTCATTAACTTCATCTTGTTGAATAACTACAACCATATTATTTACAATACATTATTCAACCTCCACATGGGTTGGGGACTATCAAACTTTGCACAAAAACTCTCCAAGTCATCCAAAAATGCCTCTTCATGATGATCAACTGAATGGACATGAAACTCATTTGAATTTTTAAAATTTGAAACATGTTTATCACATATTTAGAACATTTTAGTGGAGTCATATGAATGTTATTTATCTATTACACTTGTTTCATCTTCATCTTCTATAAAGAATGTCATCTCATCTATCCATTCGAGCTCCATTTCCTCTTGATTTGGTATCTTCAAAATAGTATTACCTTCTTAAAGCTCCAAAACATTGGTGGAATCCTCATATGAATCATCAACATGTTATTCTATATCATCATCCAAATCTACCATCTTAAGCTCTTTAATTTTACTCATGAACTCATGGTACAGTTGTTACCAATGATCATCTTCTTTAAGAATATTCTCCATCTTAGCAATGGCTATATGTGAGTGTTCTTCATGGATACCTTCTAGAGAAATATTAGATTTTACTTGATCTTTATTAGCTGCTACAGGTTCTTGAGAAACCTCTTTCAACTCATCTTCTTTGGCATCATGAAATATTGAATCATTCTTGTCCTTGCTCGATGATGTCCAAATAATGATTTATTCTTCTTGTTCACTCAAGTTACCTTAATTTTGTATCTCTTTAGCTGAATATTATTTATTTACTTCATAAAATATAGGTTATTTATCCAAGAGTGGCATGGTACACCCCTATAAATACTTAATGAGATGACATAGATATAATGGTTCTTCCATAGATACTTGATTGGAAGTTGCTTAGCCTAAACAACTATCATCTCCTTTCCCCACTACATATTTACCCAAATGGATTTCAATGAAGGAAAGGCCTTAGGATATTAAGGATAGAGGGGTGGGGGATCAATGAAATTGAAAATGACTTCAAGATTACTATTTTCAACATTTAATCTTATATTTGGCTACTATATTTGATTCCAAGTTAGAAAATTAGATTTAGGAGCCTCTAGTATTGAAATTATTATAGTTTAAGGCATGATTAAGATAATTTATTACTAAGATGGACTTTGAATCCATGGATATTGATATTGGTTAGTATGGGTATTGAATTTTAATACTATAATTTATTACCTAACTGGTCTTGTTTGTAGGCTATCATCTCTTCACCAATCATCTTGTTTACCCTCTTCATCTCCTCCATATCATCATGAAAATTTAGATGGTTTTGAAAGGGAGGTTGATTTTGGAATGGATATAGTCATTTGGATGATGATGAGATTCATATGTATCATAACTGGAGTATGATGGTAGTAGGGCTATTGATAATGAGAAAAATGACCATACTCTACTCTATAAGCTGCCATAGCCTATCAGAAGATCATGAAGATAACTAAAATTATCAATATAATATTATTTTTATCTTAAAATAAGTCCCAAAAGTTTACTTAAAACTTCTTAAGATTAATATTCTTCCAACTTGTACTATTATGGTTTATAAATAATTGTTAAGAGCAAAGGCAATCTAGAATGTAAGCAAAACCCTATAGGTAGATTTACTTCACATGATATATTCTAATATATTTTTATGGGAACATAATATTTTTAGGGATTTTTGTGGGTTAAGTATAATACACATTCATGGTAAGAAGATTGGACTCAAAATATTTTGCTTCATGAATCATCATTAAGAAGATTCATCTATAAAAACCTCCCAAACCCTCATAGTGAACCATTTTGAGAAAAGTTGGTTTTATTGCCATATAAACATCATGGATCAACTTGAAACCTTTTAAAACATAAATAAAAATCATATAATATTCCATAAATACCAATTTATTATATGTTTTATGGATCAAGTCAAAAATCAAGTTTTTTAGAGAAAAAGCATTAAAATGAGGTACAAGGTAGTTTACATGAATCCAATTAATGGATGTTAAAGCCTAAGAATTTTTATTCATCATAAAATATTCATATAGTCAAAAATATACATGGAATTACACCTACTAGACCCTTTAAAAAGCCACTCTATAGGAAAATAGGTAGAATTGACCAAGTCAATCATGGTGACTAAGTGGCAAGAGTTTCTTCATAAAAATCACCTATATCATATTGTGAAGAGTTGATTCAGGTATAATATCATCATGCTTATAGGTTTTAAATATTTTTTTTAGGTTATAATGGAGTTTCAAGTGCAAAGAGTAGGCTTATAGGCCTAATTGGCCTAGTAGGCTTATTTAATCAAATAAGCAAAGAGATTTGGCATTGAAGAGGCTAATCAAGAAGTCCATGATAAGTATCCATGATAAATATCCTATTTTTCAAGTGAATATTTCATTATAATTTCAATATTTAATTACCATTTCATACAAGAGGAGATGAAATGGAGTTGACTAGTCTTTAAGACCAAATCACTTTAGTTAATTAGTTAGTTAGTTTCATACATCTTTCATGATTTTCATAAAAAATGGATCCTTATAATCAAATTAAACTCACTTCAAGTGAAGATGATCACCAAATATTAGTGTAAAATTCATGAAAAGAGAGTTTGACAAAATTAAGGGACCCACCATCCTTATTCTAATACCAAAAAAGAATTTCATGCAAATTTTTCAACAAATGGGATTTATTAAAGATAATTTTTATCAAATTAGACTAAAATATGACTTGATTTCATGTGGAATTTACTTCATGTTCTCACCTCTATGCCAAATTATCTAGATATTATTCTCACTTCTAATATTTTGATATATATTCAAACTTTCAAGTCATTTTTTAGATCCATCCCTTTCTTGGCATGACCAAACTCTGCCAAGATTAATCTTTGTAACATTTGAGATTAATAAAATGAATAATTTTATATTCCATTATTCTAGTATAGTGTGTTTATGTTAGTTTATTTACCTATGTGGTAGAAATTTCTCCCTTGTCAAGTCTTAATATCACCTAGCTACTAGTAAGCTAACTTATAAAGGTCATGTTTCACTATTTGATGTCATTTGGCTGAGCTAATAGTGGATATAAGTGACTTTTTAGTGCCTTAAATAAAACCTATTCCATCATTTCCCTCAGTATTTGATTATCTAATAAAACCTTTACATGAAATATTGATGCATATGAGCCATTTAGAGTTGTAGATTCAGTCTTTGCTTTTATTATCAATGTTTTAGGAGCTCAAATAGAGTGGATGAACCAACAATACAAGTGTATCACATAAAGTAGAATAGATTTCACTTTTAGTTTCCTTATTTCCCCTTTTCACCCAAAAATAATTAGTAGGTTTAGTAAATTAAGCAAAGTGATACATCAAAGGAGCTAGCCTAATCAAAACTAGAGGTTTGGTCTAAGTTCAAGTGTCCCACACCTTAAATCATTCCAATTTTAGTCTAGGTGTGAAGTAATTTTAGAGAAAAATCTATCAACCTTTAAGAAAGGTGTTATTTGGGTTTCTAACATTGCCATTGTCCATGCCTTGAATCAATAGAAAAAAATAAAGGACAAACATTTTGAGGTAAAATATGATCATTTTAGCTTCAAATATTTATTTTCCTAGGATGATATAAATACACACTAGAAAAAATGGTTGGGATTTTATGTAATTTTGATATGAATATTTCATATGTGAAAGGTAAATAAAATCATGTTGTTGATGCACTTAGATGATGCACGTACCTTGATTCCTTATTTATTATGAATAATAATTTTAAAACTAAATTATTGGAATAATAACATTTTGATAAATTTTGCTAAGATGTAAGTACAAATTTGGCTAATGATCTTATTAGATTTTTTTTTTCAGTTGATTCTATTTCTTTAATCAGACATAAAAATAGAATTTATGTACTTTAGTCTCATGACTTAAGGAGTATTTTACTGCTATAAGTGCATATATCACCTCATTTGTCTCATCTAGTTGTCATAAAAATGACCCATGAATTGAAAAGGCTATATTATTGGCCTAGAATGAAGAATGAAGTTGTTGACTTTGTGTCAAAATGTTTGGAGTTCCAACATGTGAAAGCTAAACATTTCCATCTAAGAGGATTTTTGTACCCTAATGATGTACCATGAGTTAAGATTGACATTATTTCATTTTATTACATAGTTGTCTTGCCAAAATATAAAATCAAATATGATACTATTTTGATTTTAATTGATAAATTTATAAAATTTGGTCATTTCATTATTGGAAATTTAACTGATGATGCATTTGTATTTACTTCAAACATTTTAAAAGAGATATTACAGTTGTATGGTATACCTAAAATTATTATTTTTGGTAGAGATAACCTTTTTAATTCAAGATTTTAGACAAATCTAACTACTTATTTTGGTGCATGGTTAAATTTTAATTCATCTTATCACCTAAAAATGTATGGCTAGATAGAAATATTAAATCAAGTTGTGGAAGACATGTTGAGAATGTAAATTATGGATCAACAATGTAAATGGGAAGATTATTTACACTTTGTTGAATTTTATTATAATACATATCATTCAATGTTTAAAATATCTCCTTTTTAATCTTTATATGGTCTCAAGTGTAGAACTCCAATTTTTTGGGAAATTTTAGAAAATAGGATTGTTTCTAGATAGATGTTTTGAAAAATTATGATAAGCAAATAGAAACTATAAGGTAGATTTTAAAGCCTAGCTTAGATAGGTAAGAGATTTTTAAAAAGGACACCATGTGAAATACAAGTGGGAGACAAAAGTTTTTTTGTAAGTTAGACCATATAAAATTTCAATTAAATTTGGAAAGTCTTTCAAAGTAACCCCTTGATTTGTAGGATCATTTGAAATTTTGGATAGAATTAGTCATGTTTCCTACTAGCTAGCCCTTACACCTTCTTTGCCAGAGATTCATGATGTGTTTCATGTTTCTTTTTTTAGAAAGTATATCTTTGATCCATCTCATGTTTTGGATGGGACTCATCTTCAAGTTTCAAAAGAGGAAAGTATGCAATTAGATCCAGTGAAGATCCTATATCATTGTAGTGTTAAGTTGAGTAATCATGAGATTTCTTAAATATTTGTTCAATGAGATCCTCTATCAAAAATAAGTGCTACATGGGAACACAAGAGTATTTTAAGACAAAATTATTGGGATGGATCTCTTCCAAGTGGGGAAGGATGTCATGACCCTAACATACTTGCATTTAATTAATTATGGTGATATAGTCTAATTGTGAACTAATTGATACATATTTGTTACTCTACTAGGGTATTATAATTAGTGATCTACATTGATAAATTTTCATTGTAATTGATGAGACAATTATGTATTACATTTCATTATAGCATTTGATATTATTTATTAATGTGTACTGGTTCATTATTTAGTTTAATGTAGTATTTAAATGTTGTTATCACATTTATTATACTTAAATGTCTAGATGCTACTAATATTCTATTTGTTGACAATAGGGACAAGTAATTGAGATATGTTATGATTGAAACTGAGAAATAATGGAACATAGAGAATAAAATGGATAAATGAAATAGTGAAATTAAAATTGATGTTGAGATTATTGGTATTAATGATTTAGTCATTATAATTTGACTGTTAAATGTTATTAGTTTATGATCAATATTTTTAATTATTGATTTTAGTCAATTTTTAGTTGCTGAAAACATCTCTTTATTAGATATTATCATTTTTGAAAGTATCATTATTTGAGTTTAAGTTATTTATGATTGTTTTCCTTTCCTTAATTTTATTATTTCTATTAATTTTGATGTTGTAGATTTTTCTTTGTTGACTTTGACAATCTGGTCAGTTATGTAATTGTACATGTAGACTATGGTTTATATAGTCATCATCTTTAAGAATTTTATAATTTATCTTTGTCATTAAATTATATTTCCATTTTTATTTAAGAACTATGACTTAAGTACCTTATAAAATTTCAAACTTGTGTTGAAACATCTTAAAATGATGCATTACATTGACCTAGACATGTTCTTTACCATGTTTAATGGACGTTGATTCACATATTGGTTTGTTTTTTCTACATTGTTTGAGTTGAGACTTAGGTTATAGGTTATCAAACCACATGCAGTTCATGGTAATTAGTTTTGTGATTTATTGTTTAAGCCAATCACTTAAGAGTCATGGTATTGGCTTGCATTATTATTATCCTCAAAAAGTGCACACTTGAGGAGGTTGATAAAGCATCATAACTTAAGTGATAACATTGAAACACCTATATTCTATGGGTGACCTAATCAGTGAGGTGAATCTCTATATAGGTCTATCTCCCTTAATGTTATCACCCTGAACTACCACTAGACTTATTTATTACAAAGTAAAAAGGTAAGAAAAGATGAAATTAAAGTAATCTAGGGAGGTGATACACCAAATTAACACCATACACTTTACCATAATGCACTAAGAGCATGAATTGGGCCTAAATATGATCAAACTACTAAAAAAGGACCTTCAAGCATAAGTGTTTCAACATGGAGGTTATATACAATGTATTGAATGAGAGGTCTAATCAAGAAGTCTAAGAAGGACACTAATGACTAAAATAAATTTCCAAGTGATGAAAAACTAATTCAAACTCACCATGTGGCCGAAAAGAAGATAATCCATTTATAAAGAAGTAGGAGAGGAGAGAGAGAGAGAGAGAGAGAGAGAGAGAGAGAGAGAGAGAGAGAGAGAGAGAGAGAGAGAGAGAGAGAGAGAGAGAGAGAGAGAGAGATCACTACTACTAAAATTCATTAATAATCACATAAATACACTAGTTTTAAGATTTTGATAAGGTAAAAATCATATTTATTAAATATTCAAAGGCGTAATTCAAATTTTTATTTAATCATGGATTTACCATAATCAACCAAAATGATCCACACCCATCCACTCATGGTTGTATATATAGGATAAAGTGTGTGTGTGAGAGAGAAATAGGTGTATGAGTAACTCCAATAATAAGTGTCACTTCATTGAAATTAGTTAGAGTTTAAGGGGAAATTTTGAGATCAATTTTATTCATATCTTTGGCATGTGGTACTTGATTTAAGTTGAGCTTCTAGATGAATGGCAAAGAATAGACTTTTCAACTTCTTGAATAACTCATCAACCCATTTGAAATTGCCCTCATGATTGGAGTTGAGAATTTAAAAATTGAATTTGCTCTTCTAAATCATCTTGAACTAAATTTTTCCCTTTTTAACACTTGTTTATTCTCTTTTATCTTCAACGAACACCTTTCTTCAAACCTAGCCAAGGTATAGGTTCTTCATTAGACATGTAGGTTTGATAGTCCATTAGGTCTTATTTAATTGGTATTAGCCATTTGAATGGCAATAAAACCTCCATGATAACATTTTATAAGGTTTATATTCCAATATAAGAGCCTAAAATGATATTATGGTATGATCCCTATATTACAAGTACTCCAACCATGTTGTTTTACATTTCTTAGATGACCACGTCACCTTTTCATAAGCATTTCTACACTATCTTTTGAAATTAGACATGTATGAGAAAATCTAGAAAACATAAAGTGGATTTTGATATTTTATAAGTTATATTACTTTTAATAATAACCTCCCTAATGGTTTCCATTAGTTCATACTTTCAAAAACCATGTTTTGAGCCTAAAACCCTATAAAATTACAACAAAAAATGCTTCTATATATGTGAAAATATAGGAAAATTGCATGGTAAGGAACCTCTTGGAGTGAATAATGTTTTTAAATGGTTTTTTAGTTCAATTAAATTCATCTAGATTCATAAATTTAAGCAGGGTTTAGGGATGCTTATACTCTTAATGATGATTCATGAAGATGATGGCCCTAATCCTTGAAAAAATAACACTAAGTTTGAGTGTATGATGATATTGAAATATCCATAAGATATTGTGTTTACATTCATCTCCATACAATTTTGAGCAAGAGAAGATAACCATTTTTTACTGTTATGCCTATTTGAGAGCTCAAGAAGGATAATTTTGAATAACAAAGTGTATGAGTTATTATTTTTAGTTTTAAATGACTCATTTAGGTTTTAATACATTTTATGAGTTAATATAATTATATATTTCTCCATTCCATCCCTCAAACCCATTGTCACCTTTACAAGTTCATAACTAGGGTTTAAGGATAGTTTTATGTTAATGACCCTAATAGTACAATTGTGTTACTTTATACATATTGAAAGGTTTATAAAACTTAATAATATGATTAATATGAGTAATTATAAATTTATTAAAGTTATAATTATTACATTTAATCCTCAACAAACAAAATTTTGTCATTATAGTAGTATACAAGCTTATATATGTAGATTTAGGCCTTCTAGGCCTAATTAGGCTTCTCAACCCCTGTAACTATCTTATATAATCTTTAAAAAATATGTTAATATCACATTATAATATTTAAAATATTTTTATTCATCATTTCCAATATTTCAACTTCATATTTTCAAACAAGAATCACATTTCTCTTGCATTCATCTAAATAGACTTGTAAGTGTATATAGGCTACTAGACTACAGTTTGGAGATAAGCCTCTCAGATTGGTTTTTTGGTGATTTTTATTTATGTTATAATATATATATATATATATATATAATTATTAATTTTACCTATATTGAAACCTTATGACTAAAATTTCATAATATACATGTGTCTTTTCTCAATTCTGTGGGTAGGAGTATGTTTTGTCTTCAAGGCCTAACATCCTATTAGAATTTGAAAGGACATATTTTTAATGGTTCTTCTTAGTAAAAAGAATTGAAAACCGATTAAAAATATCCAAAAAAGTATATTATTAAACACAAGCCTCAAACTCATCTTAAAATTTATATTCTCTTTAGTTTATCTAAATAGACTTGTAAGTGCTCATGGCTTTATAACTGTAATTCTAAGGTAGACTTACTTTTTAAATTTTTATAATTGTGATGATCTTAGACCAGTGTTGGAGATTTAATTATTTATATTTATCACCTTACCATATAAATATTATAATTTTGTTTCACACTACACTTGAAATTTTTTTTCATTTTGGTTTTTTATAGGCCTATATGTAGTCAATTAGGCCTTTTGGTTGTAAGTCATCATTTAGGATTATATAGTCTAGTTTAGCTTTCCTAGAATGGTATTATTTTATAGATTAAACTTAATTAATCTTTTATTTTAATCCATAAAACTTATAAGACCCTAAAACATCACTAAAAATATGATTATTTTTCTCTCTTCTTGCTAACAAGCCTATAGACAATCAGCTAGGTCAAAAGCCTTCATTTTCTTATGTTTAGTCTATCTTGAGCCTAATACAACCAATGGTAGAATGTGGATTAAAATGAAATTTTTTTTAATTATTCACCAATCCCTTAATGTGGTCAAGTGACTTTTTTTTGGAATCAAAATGACTGAGAGGGGGGGGGGGTGAATCAGCCTTCAAAAACATACTTATCAACTTCACTTAAGCAATCATGAATGAATCAAACAAGCATATAGATCTAACAATCATAAAAACTAATCCACAAGAGCATGAAACATAAGAACACATCACATATGTGGGAAAACCTTAAAGGAAATAAAACCCACTGATATCTAAAAATGCACTATAATCCTATAATACAAACACCAAATTTAGTGAAGTACCAAATTCATATGGACCACCAACCCCAGCTAACTAAGCACTAACTCAGCTGGGATTTATCAAACACCCACTTGCAAGGAGACACCAAACCCCTATATGAATTAGCACAAAATAAAAAACATGAAACCCTTTATCACCTTTCTAACACTTTATTACTCATAAAATATATGATTATCTCCTTCTTTGGCTCTTATTTCTCTTCTATCCCTCTTAAACTACCTTCTAGGATTCTTTGCTCAACTAGTCCTCTTTTTGATTTGATTAGGTCATATAACCTCAATTTTCATGCATAAAATCTATTTCAAACCTTCATCATAATTAATATAAACTAATATTTTTTTTTCACTTGGATTTGTACCCTTTGAGGAGATGGTGAAGCTATCTTCATCCAAGTGGCACAATAGAAACACCTCTAGGCTTGTGGGTAGCCTAAGGATGAGGTGAATCTCTAGATAGGGATATCTCCCTTGATGTACCAATTTATATTTTGAATACACTTAAAATTTGTGTTGAAAATGGAGAGAGATAACAAAAAATAAACCATCCTAAGAGAGGTGATACACAAAATAGATTGATGACTTGCAACCATATGCATGTTACACTTGAAATCAAGAGGCAAACTAAACACACACTTCTCTAATCTTCATATTCTCACATCAATGCTGCATTGTGAGGTTATGGATGAATGTGAAAATATAATAGGATTATTAAATAATAATAAGAGGGAAATAATTAATATACTAACTCAATCAATCCTTTACATTTCCTATAACACTTCACATGCCCTACATGAAGAGGTTTTCCAACTATAAAAAGATGGTAGAATAGAATAATCATGCTAAGGAAACAAGAGTTATCACTTATTAAAAATAAAACACTAATAGTAGTTATTTACTAGGTAAAAATTAGTATTATTATTGATAAAAAAAATTATATAAATTAGTAGGGCTTCACCATACTCAAGTGGAGAATAAAGTACATGGGCCAAAATGGCTAGTTCTTATATAACTTGAGAGAGAGAGAGAGAGAGAGAGAGAGAGAGAGAGAGAGAGAGAGAGAGAGAGAGAGAGAGAGAGAGAGAGAGAGAGAGAGAGAGAGAGAGAGAGAGAGAGAGAGAGAGAGAGAGAGAGAGAGAGAGAGAGAGAGAGAGAGAGAGAGAGAATTTCAAGGGTCACAAGGAAACTTGTAAATATGATATAATCATTTAAATTTTCATGATAATAGTATATGTTATGAACCATTAAAGGTTATGAAGCCCAAGTGTCCATCCAAGTCATCAAACTCTTGCAAAGTGGCATAAAACTCCTCATTATAGTTTTTAAAATGCCTTCATGATTAACCATATTTGAATGCCTTATAACTAATTAGGATAAGTTATGATGATTTGGATAAATTTTAAGGTTATTATTCATGCCTCTCCATAAATTTTTTGTAGGCGTAGCCATTTAAAATCATCCCAAACTATGTTATCATCATCTGTTATCAAGAAAACTCCTCTTCCATGTACCCTACACAATTGGTCAAAAAAATCACATTATTTTCCCATTAAAATTCATGTAATTGAGTGGATTACACTTTTAAAGATCCTATATGTCCCTAGAATCATTAGGGATATCTTAAAATGAGATCACTTGAAGATCTTCACCCTTCTCACTAGTTTGTCCACTAAGCCAATTTTGACTAGCTAAAATGAGAGCTAGTTATCGAACCATTAGGAGTTTACTTGGAGTATTAAATTAACATTATGGTTTATCCAAAGTCTATATATTCTTCAAAAAATTTGTTTCATCCTCATATTCCTTATATAATATACAAAACATAAAAAATGGTCAAATAGTCTGTTTCTCACCCAATTCATATAGGTTTGTAAAAAAAAAGAATGTGGAGTATATTTAGTGAGTAATATACATGGTAAAACATGTTTCATGGTCAAAATGGATCAATAGATTAAAAAATCTCCATTTTATTAAACTAGTCTTTTCAAGGGCTTTAGGCCTGTTTAACCTCTTAAGCTTTGTTCATACAAGTTTCACATTCAATTTGAAAAAAAAAAACAAATTTCATGTAAAAGGACATTAATAAATTCCCCAAACTCCTTTAGCTCTGATGTAGATCCTCTAAGAATATATGAGCATTTGAATTTGGCCCATCGAGCTTATTTTGTTGTTTCTTATACGTTTGAGTTACTTTTGGACCCAAAATGGCTTATCTTGTGTTTACCCTACATGTAAATAACTTTAAAATGTTTTAAATGACCTAATAAACATGTTTTAATTCATGGGGATGTTCATATAATGCTAAAGTGGTGGATGACCCCCAATTTGGCTTTGGGCCTACACTTTGTTCAATAGGCCTACCTTTAGCTTTTGATGTTTATACCTTATTATTTTATTTTATTGAATCACATAACATTATACATATATTATATGACACTAAAAACATGATCCCATTATTTTTAAATCCTAGTTAGGTCCAAAAGTGAAAGTGACCCCTTGTTTGAGCCTTTAGGCATAACCATGCCTACTAGGGTTGACTGCAACTTTAGTAATTTATACATCTTATTTTAGTTTACCTCATATTTTTTTATTATCCCATGTTTTTTTGGATTTAATTAATATTTATAAAACCTTTTTAAAGTTATCCTTATCTTATATTTCACTCCTTTTACCCAATCCTCCAAATTTGCAAGTTGAAGCTTAAGGGAAAGTACCCCCTATCTGATATAAAATAATGGATACTTCCCCTATTATCTCAGGTAAAATTATAATTTTAGATTATTAATTAGTTTTTTAGGACATATCATACCAATATTCAACCCTTGATAACACTATTTAGCCTTATAACTTACTTAGAAACCAATACAGACTCCTTCAAAGGCTGACTGTATGCATAGGGTTTTCTAAAAAGGCTATGAGTTACTTGCTTGGGATCCTTTATTGTTAAATATCCTCTAAAGAGATTTTCATTAGAAAATTTTATTATGATAAATGTTTTTCACATATTTTTTATACCAATTCCACTTTTTACATACCCCTCTATACACCTTGTATAGCTCAAATTGTGCTTTATCACTCTGACTGTGTCTCTTCAAGTTAATACCTTGTAGGTGATTATTATATTTAAATTGGATTTATAATGATTTATAATTACCTCCCTTGAATTTATATGATCATAAAATTATGTTATTAAACTTACAATTAACTTTGAAAGTTTTAGAACACCACTTTAGCATCAAATCTAGGGTCACTAGCCTAACTGAGATACTTTCCCTTAAGGTCTTAACTATAGGTGTCTCTTCATGATTTAGGCTAATATAAATTTATAAGGGTCCATTTATATATCTTCATGATCATATAAAATTTATTAATTTATTTTTTCACCTTGAGTGACCTAAACATCCTTTGAATCATCCCTTTCTCAACTCATTATCCTTCACAATCATTTAAAAAGGTTGTAGGTGCATATTCCAAATGGAGGTATCCATGTAGGTATAAATAGGTTTCAAAAAATAACAAACTAAATATTCATAATATTACCTATTCCCATTATTATTCCTTTACTCAACCCAAGTTTATAACCGAATACTCAAACTCTTCAAATTTGACCACTATCACATCATAGTCAGCTAAGATATATTATGTTGTTGTCTTGGAAAGTAAATTTTAGGTGTTATAGGAACATATTTATTTGTGATAATAGTGCACAAATACTTTACCTAAAGCTTCAAGGTCGTAAAAAATTATTATAACTAAACCAACACTAGAAAACCTCATTTTCTTTGTTCACTGCTCTACCAGTCACCTATAGTTGGTTGTAGGTGAGAAACTATCCCACCACTAGGACCCTAGTCATGGTGTGTAGTAACCTACCTTGAATATTCAAAGGTAAATTATTATTTACCTCTACCTACATTCACTTTTAATGGGTTAAAACACCACTAACACACTAAGGTAGTTCACTATCTACATTTAAGTGGGCTTTTAACAACTTGTACATATTGAGAGTGGTTTAGGAAGGAAAGAATAATGCATATCCTCCTTTATATGGTCTCCTAGATAATTATCACCTATTTAAACCATTGGAATAATTCAAAAAATGGTACATAGGCCATTATGTAAACTGGATGAATAAGTCCTCCTTAAGGTCACAGTCCTATAGATAATACTAAAGCAATTTAGTATTTTGGAAAGTAACTTTGAGTTTTCAAACTACCAAACTCTAACAACCCTCTACCTTAAAATTATACAAAAATCTTATACCATTTATGGAATATAATATTTATCTATTTAGATGCATTATAACTCCAAACAAACTTATTATATAATCTCAACCAAACCCCAAGGGTTTTTATTTTCTAAGTTTAGGGAAAAAGGGCCTAAATAGTGTCATTGAGTCTTAGAAGGTATTATTTAACTCTACTTAACAACTTATCCCTTCAATTATTCATTTTAAGATATAAATATCACCTTAATACTCTAAACATGGTTCCTACATGTCCAAATTCCTCCATTAATGACCTCAATCCTCTGATAACACCATAGGTGTCCATTTTAATGTCTATAGTAAGGGTGAGTAAGTTGGTAGAATGTATGATTAATGAAATTAAAATGAGATTTGATCTCTTCACATGATTAAAACTATAACCCTTTCATTTATAATACCTTTATTAGTTTAGAAGCTCCTCTTTCAACATGTTAACCTTCATGAGATACCTGTAAATGAGCATAAATGGTTGCTTGACTATGTGAGTGACTATATGTTTAGGCAATGGAGATTGAGTAACAATTTCTTGGATAATGTAACTTATTCCCATGATTAAATGAACTCCACTCAACTTGTTAGGATTTAAACAAACCAAAATAGCCTCATTTCAAAATGATCTTCCTTTCAAGCATCTAGCTAACTGGTATTATAGTCAAATAGTAGGTTGATTGTATGGTGGTCTATGATTACATTCATGATAATTTGTTTGTAAAATTAATTCAAGGAGTAAAAGATAAATGGGCACATTGAAACATGGAACAATGACATATCACAACCCCTTAGAACTATTGATAAATCATGAAACTCTAAAAATGTTAAAAATAGGCTTGTCATCCCATATAAGACCAATATAAAAATTTGAGATGTTTCAACCACCAAATAAAATTTAAACTTAAAACTAAGTATGGAAAGCATTATAAGAGAGAGTCAAAATCCTTCATAACCAATATTAGTATCTAAGTTGTACATAATTTACCAAACAAGATCAAAACATGCAGGCTACACAAATTAGCAAGTAGATTTGTATAGTTAACTTCATGAGGATGGTTCATGAATCACAAGCCACAATTATTCAAAATAATTATATGGAAATAAAGGTCTCTAAGTTTAATTTAACATCTGAAAAGAGTTTAAGCTGAAACCTCCTGAGTTGTCCCTACTAAGCACAAACTTGTGTCAATTTTGCTTGCCAAAAGGATTGGAAAAGGAGTAGAATGGTATGTAATAATGTATATTATATTATTAAAATTAAGTAATATAGTCTCCAACTCTTCACTATAACTTACTTGCCTAGAATTACCAGTTTGCCTTGAATTACAATCATGGTGACAATGACCTTCAACCACTTGTATGAGCATTTCAAGATAATACTAATGCATGTAGATGATATTATGAGATAATTATAAAATTATTAGATATAAATATAAAATTTTCAAATTTAAATCTTTGTCTTATAGACCAATCTAATAACCTTACACCTTCAGTATCTCATCTACACTAGACATGCCAACTTATAAGAAACATTTTCATCATATCCACTAACCTTGAAAACTTATATATAACATGGACATGTCTTAAAATTATTGAAAAAAATTCTCCATTTACTTTTATCCATCCCTAATACATGATAACACATCCCTAATTAGCTTCTCACTTCTACCTAGGTTTCTCACTATTTTCACCATTAGGTATTTTAGTGATATATTATCTTGGATGACTAGTTTAGAACACCTAAGGGATAAAACCTAATAAAAATCCACCATTCACATATAATAAAAGTCTCAATCTTTTTCCTCCATCCATTTATCAACTTTGACTTATTTAAGTCTAATTTCTACATAAATCTCTAAGAAATAAGGCCTTTTCTACAGGGTCCACTCACTCAATTTATAAAAAATTAAAATTTATAGGTGCATGGGAGAGTTTAATACAACATAATATAACTTAAATATACATAAAAATCCATTCTAATCACTTTAGAACAACTTCTTTCATATCTGGTCACTATTAGGGTTCTTTGAGGGTTTGAACCATCTTTCAATCTTACCAATCATTCATAAATATTATCCCCTCATTCTAAAAATAAATGGATAAAAATTTGAGCTAAGACCCTTACCCATCTATCATGAATATATTATGTTCCCATGTAGAGGTTACACATACCAATGAACACTTGAAAGTCCTCAAGTTGATAAACCTTCATTTTATGTACTCAAGAAACCTCATAACACTCTTTCATGCCTTTTATTGCAAACCATGACCTAAATTGTTTTTAACATGCTTGAGACAACATATCATAGCTCCTAAAATACTCACTTATCCATACTTTCCTTGGAAACAAAACTTAATACCCCATTAAGTCATTCTCTCTATCTTTGCTCTCTAGGCCTTGACCTACAAGACACATTAAGCCTTAAAACTAACCTTATAACCATTGCAAAAGATCTCAAAACATCATATAAAAACTCAATAAAAATTTATCATGCTCAAAAACTACTTTACATCATTCATAGGCCTTGATAATACCTCATAATACCTCATTAGGTCAAGTAGGGTCTAGAAATAGTCTAGTTATAGACTTGGACTTTAGGTCTTACCCCTATAGTCTCACCTTGAAACTCTCCTAAGTGATATAATGCATAATATTCATTCTCAATAAAACTTATATATCTTTTTATGCCTCTGTGCATCCATCTCATAATACTACCATGCTCAAACATTCTCACAAGGACTTTACAAGCTATGACTAGTAACATGACTAAGCTTATCAATCATTTAAAGCTTGAAAAATAACCTTGAAACACTCCTTAATGCTTCTACACTGTGTTCACATGCCATTTATTATCCTTAAATAATGTCATACATATACACAAATCATTTCATTCTCATCACTGACATGTTCATGATATGATTATGCTTGTTAGGACTAGGCTTCTTAAGACACCTTGTTTTCAAATATTGGCACTCAAACATGCTTTCCTTGTACTCACCAGACAACATTATCACACCATTGAAACAACTTTGACAACATCAAATAGAATAATCACTAGGCTACTTTCAAATTCTCTCTCAATAGAAAGACATTAGGTTACCTACAAATTATCTCTCTAACCTACACATTGACATCAATGACATCAAACTTGACATCAATGATAACAATTGTCAATAAATTAACCCTTTGTCATTGATTGAAAAACATTCTTCAATCTGATTATTGTCATCTCCCTTATCTAACTTTCTCCACCTTTGACATTAATGATAAAGGTCTTCCACAACTATCATCTCAAATCACACTTTATTTACAACAAAATTTCAACATGCAAAATATGAAGCATTAAGGAAATATGATCCCCATTACTTCATGTATACATCCTTCAAATAAACTCATATTATAAGACCACTTATCAACATATATCAAGTTTAGCCAACAACCTAAATATCTCCCCTTCAAATCAAGCACCTACCATCCTTCTGCTAACTAAATATTATCTCCATGAAGCCTAATAGAGTCACCTATTTTCATAGAGAACTAAAATCACACAAGTTCAAGATATTCTAAAATATCAATGCTCTCACAATAATGAATATACTTTAGTATCCTTCTGGGATTTATTGGCACTATAGGCTTGACCTCTTCATCAATCATTTGATCATCAATATAAGCTAACAATAGACATTCCTGACTTGATTTCTTGTTTGAAGTATGATCAACCATAACAATAATTCCATTTAATCTTGTAGACTAATCATGACTAACCTTTATTTTCTATAGTTTCAACACATTTATTTGCCTTTTCTTTTGCATTTTAGGAGCTTCAAACTTCCTTTTTTGACTTTATGACCTTCTAACTTTGTTATAATAAAATATTGTAATGTGTCCTACATTATGAAAACTATAGTAAACCACCTTATACATACCATTTTAATGATGTGAACTATGAATCATTACATATTCCAATGAGAACTCCTTGTTGGAGGGTCTTCTATAGTCTCTTACTCTATGACCAAACTGACTACATACAAAACAATAACCATTCAATGAATTAGCATACCTTATAGCATTAGGCTATTTGATAGGTATTTTTATGTTGACCTTCTTATCTTCAACAACCTTCTCCTTGACTTGAATTGCCTCCTTTTGTTATTATTTGAAATCAATACCTATCTTATCACTTTTAGACTTATAGATACTTAGGATGTCATATATAACCTCATTGCTCTTTTCAAACTTCAAAAAGGTATTCACCTTGCTATATGCTTGATCCAACTTAGATTTCAAGGATTCCAATTTATTTTCATCCCTAATGAATTATTCCTCTTTAACCTTTAGTTTTACATTGAGTATCTCCATCTATGCTTCAATATGATTGATCTCATCATACTCCTTTAAATTTTTACTCAAGCCAATTTGCTCCTCATAGTCCTTAACTAAAGATCTTAGTTTGTGATTATTTCTTCTTTGAAACTTCAAATCCTCTAGGGAACATAACAATTCTACCTCAATATTTACTTCAAATTCTTATTAATCTAATTTTATATCAACCATAAGGCCTTTTCAATTTAGTCAACTCTCATTGTCCAATTCTATGGCCATGAATAAGGTTTCATTATTGTCATGTTCATGTTAATGTTCATTATTATCATAATCAATATTAGATGTGATTGTGTCACTTACATCAGATGATTTGTATTCTTTGGTATAGAAATTTTTCTTGTTTTTGAATGACCCTTTCCTACCTTCATACTTCTTAAAATCCCTCTTGTTCTTTTTAGGATTATAGACCCTCCTATTATCTCCATGATGTTCATCACGTTATTTATCATGCTCAGTCTTATCCTTATTAGGACACTTAGATGCAAAGTGACCAATCTTACCATAGTTGAAACTTTTGAAGGAAAAATTACCCTTGTACTTACCAGATCCAAACCTTAATTTCCTTACAAACATGTCTATCAGTTGATCATCATCAACATCTAAACATTCCTCATCCTTGAACTTCTTGTATTTTGACTTCTTATTAAATTTAAAATTTGCTTCCTTATTTGGAGGTTTTCATTCATTTTTTCTCATTTGATAGGTAGTCAAGATGCCATGAAGCCCATCTATATATATCTTGTCCAAATATTACATCCTTTCTACTCTAGACACCTTAGAATCAAACTTAGGAGTTAGTTATCTCAATACCTTATGAAAAACTATAGATTATTTAGCTTATTATCATAGTCCGATAATGACATTAACAACCTTATCAACCTTAAATAATTAAGATATAATCGTTTCATCTTCATTCATCTTTAAACTTTCAAACTATCTTTGGTGGGTATGAAACTTGGCCATCTTCACCTTGGTGTCTAATTCATAGATAGTATTCAATTTGTCCCATATATATTTTGTTTATATTTAGTACATCACATTCACAAGATTTACCTCTAATAGGCCATGAAGAATGGCATTCATTGCCTTGGAATTATTTTCACTAGATTTCTTACATGTTGCATCAATCATTGGAATAAGAGGAGCACTATAACCATCCATAACTAACTAAAAAATATCATTACCTTGAAAAATCAAATATATCTTCATCTTAACATTCCAAAATTAATAATTAGATCCATTTAATATAGAGCCTTGCTAGTAGAGAAAGCACCTTGAGCTTGATGACTAGCCATCTTTGCTTCTAGGATCTCCTTTAGGATTTTAGACCTAATTCAAAGGACTAGCCTATGATACCAAATGTTAGAATAAAAATGACTAAGAGTGGGGGGGAGGGGTGAATTAGTATTCAAAAACTTACTTATCTTTTTCATATAAGAAATCATGAACTAATAAAATAAGCATATAGATATAGCAAGCATGAATACCAATCCACAAGAGCATGAAACACAAGAACACATCACATATGTGGGAAAATTTCAAGGGGAATAAAATCCACTGATATTTACAAATGGACTAAAATCTCCAATACAAACACCAAATTTAGTGAAACACTGACTTAACATGGAGCACTAACCCCAACTAGCTAAACACTAACTCAACTAGGCTTTAACAAATGCCCACTTGCAATGAGGCACCAACCCCTTAGATGACTCAACACCATCTCAACCAACTAAAATCCTTGATCACCTTTAGAAAACATTATTTTTCATACAATAGATGATGATCTCCTTATTCATCTCTTCTCTCTCTTCTATCCCTCTCAAACTACCTTATAGGCTTATTCTCTCAATTAGTCCTCTTCTTGATTTGATTAGATCATACGACCTTGATTTTCATGCATAGAACCTCTGTCAAACCTTCACCATATTTAATCTACACTCTTTTGAAGGTATACAATATTTTTTTATAGGATATTTTTATATCTCTCAATTAACCAATCAATAGATTGGTGTCATTTTCAACTAGGGCCAATGTTTAATGGCTATATGAAATGAGATCATTTTATATTGGAGTTATATAGTTCAATATTTGTGGGGTTTTACTTATGTTTTGATTTCAAAATCCTAAAAACATGTAATAATATTATAACTCTTGTTTACAATAAAGTAAATATAAAGAGGATTGTTAATTGAAGATCTCATATTGCATCCACACCATCAACATCCAAAACTTAAACATCTAGCATAAGACATCTTATGTCCTCACTTGACTTGCCTGAATTGGGAGGATAGTTTGATAGTCCATATTTTGATAATGTTGTCTATTTTCACTTAAATGGCTTCTATAAAATTTTGAATATGAGATGAATTAACAAAATTAATTTAATTAAAAGATGCACTCCTGCATAAAATAAACCTTCTTGTATTGAATTAAAATAACTCTTGCATGTAATAGAAACACACTTGCATTAAAGGAAATTACACTTGATTTTAAAATAAAATTCACACTTTATTTTGAAAAGGAAATTCATGCTTGCTTTTAAAAGAAATCATTCTACAGTAAATGAATTATATATAAATTAAAGAGATACTTCTAAGCTATAAACTAAAAGTACTAATTTGTCCTAATCCTTGGAGAGAAGCATGCCATTGCTCCTTCCTCCAAATAGGAACTAATTTATTCAATAACAAAAATAAATGTTAAAATTTATTTCATTCAAAATAAAATACATAGATATGAAATGCTTATTTTGATTTATAACTTCAACGACTTTCTAATTGACCAACTGATAACTTTTTCCACTCCCCAGAATGAGGAGATATGTGTTTACTATTCATAGACTACAAAATTTGGAGATAAAAATGATCAAATATACTTATTTAAAATGTAGATAATCTATGAATCAGATCCCATGCTTATAAGAAGGTATTGAAACTAAATCAATTAATAATAGACATAAAATAACTAACATAGATCCTAAGATATTTATTTTGTTTAAAAATATATAAGTACATATATATCTAAATTATTATAGGCCATTAATATGAGTATTAATTTATAAAATAAGAGATATAAATATGGAATGTCTATTAATGTATAATATATATCTTTAAGATCATTATCTTGATCAGTAGGATCTAGCTGGATGTCTTTAGAGCATGCCTGGGTGTCTTCAGAACATTCTTTATAGGCCTTATGCCTAGATGTATTCAAATAATCCTACATTGGTATTATAATTTCCATTAAAAATCATTTTAATCACTTATGTATCATCTTTAGATTGTCTTAAAAGCATCAAATCTTTGAAGCTCATTTATCAAATCCTCAAAGTTGTAGTTGTTGGCCAATTTTGGCCCACATACAAAGCTTGTACCCATATGGATCAAATTGATATTGGATTAGTATATGGATAGGTTTAAGATACCATATTTAATGTTAAGATTTCTTAAAATTAGTATTGAAGTGCATAGCATTCATCTAGTCCTTCATTATGCTCATATAGACATTTTGGGTCTAGTGGCAAAACATCCAAGTAGGTAGTTTCTTGATGCCATAATTATCAGATGTGAACGAGTCAAAAATAAATGGTCACATGATAAAAAGAACATATTAGCCAAGTTTTATGTCATATAATGAAATGCATTAGAAGATATAAAGGCTCAAAGTTGGCCTCTCACATAGTTTCGCTAAGTTTACATAGCTAATTTGGAAAGAAGCTCAAATAGAGTTGAGTGGGTAGTTTGATAATTATATATCTCACATGTATGGTACTATCAAGATAAAGCGTTCACATGGGTTTATTTATTTTATTCCCTAGTTATAATGTGCTAAGTTTTAGGCCATGCATCTAAGTGCATCAAAAGTTATGCATGTTCAAAGTTGGATCCTTAGACATAATTCACTAAGTTTCCATACTTAGCCATTTTCAACCATGACATGCATACAAATTTCACATAGGAGAAAATGGACTATCCAAATTATGAATTTAATATGTTAACTTAGAAGCCTCCCATAACTAGTGGATCATGCATACTTATAGATCTACATGCTAGGATCATCCTTAGAAATTGTCATGCCCAAACGAGATTTATGACTCGAGTTATAAGCTTATGAAGATGGAAGTTTAGAGTGGATTATTTTCACTAACATCAAATTTAGGATCTATAAAATAACTATTTAATTTTAAAATACCATTGGAGCTTAAAATTGATGTTTGTATGACCATCTTTTGATGGGCTCATGAAAATATTTGATAATCATGCAAACATCAAATTTAAGATATAACAAAGAGAAATCTAATAGATCTTAAATTTTATTGTCATACGAATTTCAATGATGATCACATGAACATCATTTTATGGGAATATGAATATCAAATTTAAGCCCATGAGTCAGCTATTTGATTTCAAACAATGGGTCTCAATAGATTTAATTTTCCTTGATTGATCATACATCTTAATCTAATGGTACGCAAGCAGGTCAAAAAGTCAAGGGGATAAGAAGCCATCACATGGCTTAAACACAAGAGTAGATAGATTAATAAGTAGATCTAAGGACCAAATATGTGGGTGCCAAGTATCAATAGTGTGTTAGCCTGGGTAGAATATCTAATGGCACACGTTCAACCTATCAGAGGAGATCTGATGGTGTGAGCAAAGGTTAAGATCAATGGAGTTGACTTGGATTGTTGATAACCAATGTGAAAAGGATCAAGCTAGGACATTTTAAACTAAGGTAAATGGAGTATTTCAAATTGAGAAAATTAAATGAATGAACCTGAGTTGGTAGAAAAAACATAAAACTGAGATTGAGCTCGACCCAAGTTGAACTAGGATAAATAATGACCAAGCATTGCCAACAAAGCTCCATAGAGGTAAAATAGGTCTTTTAAACCTAATATAGGCCAAAAGGGTGGAAAATTGTTGTAAAATGGAATAGGTATTGAGTAGAGTGCATATATATAGACTATAGGAAACCAAATAATCTTATATTGGTTTTCATTTATAGTTTATTCTAGTCTAGGTTTCAAAGTAGGATCTAGTTTGTGAATTAAATGTAGAAGCTCTCATCCTCAGACACAATCATAAGATCTTGATAGATAGACACCCAACGTAGACATAATCAAAGCTCAGTCAAGCTTATAGATGTAAGGATTTTGTCCTTATGCAAAATCCAAGTGAAAAGATACATAAAAGATCAAAGATAAATATCTAATGGTTAGAGAAGCAACTTGAAGCATTAGCTTAGCATTAGATTTAGCATTTTCCCTTATCCTCTCTCTAACCATTTTCCCATAAAGCATTAGCTTAGCATTAGATTTAGGTGATCATCACAGAGAAATCCAACCTACTCTAGAGGTTTAGCCCCAACATAGGTTACCCATAACCTAGGGTTATCCTAATATTTTGACTTAATGGGAGAGATCTTGAAAACCCCTCTCCAAGGGTGCACATTAATTTCATAAAAGTTTCTAGCACACCTAGTGGGACTAAGGTCCAAATTAGTGGAAGGATATTTTATGTTGTTATTTTACATATCAGCATTTAGAGGCATTTTACAAACATCAATGGTGACTCTAAACATCTATCAGCTAGTTAAGTAGCCTAACTAGGTACCTAATCATCATATTTGGTATGTATACTTAATCATATTTTAATCAATATGTTTATCCTCTACCTCAACATCACAATTATCAGGCACATAATTTTTATGTGTTCCCCCCAAATGGACCTCAAATAGCCTATCAACCCTACCATGACCTCTATCCTCCTCTTAACCCTGCATATGACCAAGGTTAGCCTCCTTTTAATTCAAATCAATCCTCTACTTCCCCTTGTCAAGACTAAGCTTACCCTATTACATCCTTGTTAGGATTCAAGTAATCATTATCAACTTATTTTAAGTTGATAAGGGAGATTGGTAAGGGTTTATATTTTTATCCAGTTATCCATATCCATATTCTACAAAAATCAAGGAGTGTTCTTCTATTATTCAAGAATAGATGGTTAGTTTATGAGGGAGAATAATGGTCACTTTGTAAGAATGAGGATATATCAATGATGAAGTCCAAAATATAGACAATATGCTAATATATTATGAAGGGAAGTAGGCTCATTTGGACTAGCCTTATGTGCCTTCCCCCTCCAAGAGCCTCAAGTTCAACCTTTAAGAGTCCCTGATCATCTCCCTAGTCAACCTTGTCAAATTACATGTTAAAAATTAGAGAGGAAATATTGGACCATGGAAGAAAAATCATGAAAATCAAGGAGGGTGTCAAGTTTGAAAAAAAAATCCCTATTCATGCCATGGAAGGGATACATATCTTCTTGGAAGAGTTATGGAATGTATGGGCATCCATTAAAGAAGCTGAATACCCACATGTTGAGAAGCAAGAGATGAAAGGGTGGGTATTTTCCATTGAAGAAGTGTTTTAGCAATGAGAGAAAGAGTATGTTAGTCCTGATCCAATCAGTTTTCCCTCTCTTACCGCTATGACTATTCCCACTCAAGAACATGAATTCATCTAATCATGGATCTTCTCCAAAACTTTTGACTCTAGTTATGTCATTACCTCACTTATAAGGCCACCCTCTCCTATAACCATTCAAAAGGAAGAATTTTTTTTTATTCCATACTCATTTCCATCATGTAAATTTGTTCAAAAGGGCATAAAGAAGAAGGAAGAAGTGCTATTTGAAGTAGTCCAAGAGCAAGTTCTGGTGGAGGAAAGGTTAGTTGTGTAAGAAATGAATCAAAGAACCATAGCTCAGCTCAATGAGATTAGTGTACAAGAGTTTCAAGATTCTATCTCCTTTCCTTAAGAGCTTCTTAAAAGATCCTTCAAGGTCTCTAGTTGGAAGGATACTCTCTTACACTTTAATCAAGGTGAACTTATTCACCCTCCCACCATCTCCCTCATTAAGGAAGAACTTATTTTAAAAATGATAGAGGAAGAGTTTGTAGTCATAGATAAGCCTAAATAGGACAACAAAAGTGTCTATGATGAAGATATCATGATAGGAAGTATAATTCATCCAAAAGGATAAAAATCAAGTTTGGACTAGCCTTCTTGGCATGGCTTTGATACTAATGAATTGGACCCTGATGAGGACAACCCTCAAGATGAAAATAGAGTATATTTTAATGGAATATTTAAGGTCCATTCTACATAGATAAATAAGAGGATCAAGACCAAGTGTTTGAGGTGGGTACACTTCAAGATGAGGTGCCAAATAAAGATAGCCCTAATAGTTTGGAACAAGAGGAAATAATATTAGACCATAAAGTTGGGTAAGACAAGTGTAATGTTTTGGACCTTGAATGAGGTTGATGAATAAGATATCTCAAGTTCTTGAGTGATTCAATTTGATGAGCATACAAATAAAGAACACCAAAACATGATGAGTTAGACCTTACATTCAAAGATGAACCTCCCCTCTCTTCAAAGTGAGAAGACCAATTTAACTAATTTAGATAGAGTCTTTATGAGGTCAAGATTTACATCCCTTCATATGACCAAGAGGAGACTGCCTCCTGGGATGAACTTGAATATTTCTATTCAAGTTTGGATGACACACTAGTAATTGTAGGTAAGTATGTCCAAGAAGGAATTGGTCAAAATTTGAATTTTTAAAATGATCCTAATGACTCATTAGAGGTTTCAATTATAACTCTAGTCACATTGGAAGACTTTTTTAATATCTTAGAAGTAGGATATGCTCCTCTCTAAGGAAATTGAGATCTAATTATGCCTAAGGAGCATAATGAGGGGGCATCAAAACATAAATGCTAGGTAAAATTTGACTTCTCAACATTCATATTGAAAAGAGGATGCCCTATGAGGTACTTGTCTTGTGTGGAGGATGAAAAAAAGGATCCATCACATGTTGTGCTTCACTCAGAACACAAAATTGAGTCATCAAATGAGAAGATTACAGTTGCTTCTATAGTCCAATATGAGTCAAGACTTAAATAAATAAACTAGTATGTCTATATTGGAGACATGTTTATCCCATTTCATCCAATTGAGATCATTCCAAAGGGATCAATAACCATGCATCTCAGTTCACATATCATGAGCTCTCAAAAGCAAGGCATTTTTCATCCTAGTTTATCATAAGTAAATGACACTCAAAGTTTTCCATTTGACCCAAGTGGAAGGTACTGGTAAATTATAACCTTGTACATATATTATTAGTTTTCATTCTTTTCTCCAAGTTCCTTGTGCACATTTTTTTAGTAGGTTAGCTATTTTTCCTTTTTTCCAAGTGCATATATGCATTTGCCTTTATTCATTGTTTTCTTGTTTTAAATTTTTATATAAGAGGAATTTTTGGAAAGGCATAGCTTTTTTTTCAACTTTAGGTCAATTTTTTAGACCCAAATAGAGAATCCATGCCCAATGGACTAGACTAGGTACATAGTTTGGGTTCTTTTGCATAGATAGGCATGCAACCCCTATGATTTACCAAAGATACTGGACAATTTTGGCCCACATAACAAGCTTGTACCCATATGGATAATTTACTAATGCATGGGAAGATGGACAGGTTATAGAGACCCTATAAAATGTTAATAGTGCTTATAATGAGTATAAAAGTGCATAGTATTCATCTAGTCCTTCATTATGTTCATCTAGACATTTTGGGTCTAGTGGAATAAATTTTGAGTAGGTAGTTTAATGATGAAATAATTACCATGTATGGATGAGTTAAGAATATTTGGTCATCTAGGTCTATTCACATTAATCCAAAGAACTTATGTGATAAGTTTTATGTCATCCAATAAAATACATCAGAAGATATGAATGCTCAAAGTTGGCCTCTCAGGCAGTTTCACTAAGTTTCCATAGTTATCCAATTTGCAAAGAAGTTCAAATAGATTCAAGTGGGAAATTTTATAATGATATATCTCACATGTATGGAAGTCTCAAGATAAAATGGTCACATTAGTTTATTCATCTTAGTCCCTAGTTGAAATGCACTAAGTTTTAGGCCATGCATCTAAGCATGACAAAAGTTATGCATGTTCAAAGTTAGCTCCTCAGACATAACTCACTAAGTTTCCATACTTAACAATTTTTTACCATGATAGGAATGTATACGTCACATAGGATAAAATGGACCAACCAACTTATGCATTTAATATATTCACTTAGAATCGTGACATGACCAGTGGATCACATGCAATTATAGATTTACATGCCAGGATCATCCTCAAAAAATTTCATGCTATGAAAGATTTCTAGATCAAGTTATGAGAATCTGAATATGGACTTGCAGAGTGGATTTTTTTTTCTAACATCAAATTTAGGCTCTAAAAAATAACCATTTAATTTAAAAATACCGCTAGATCTTAAAATTAAAGTCTATGTGCCCATCTTTTGATAGGCTCACAAATATATTTCATGGTTGCATAGACATCAAATTTAAGATATAATAAAGATAAATCCAATGGATATTAAATTTAATGGTCAAATTAATGTCAATTATGGTCATATAAACATCATTTGACATGACTGAATACATAAATTTTGAGCTCATGCATTAGTCATTTGGGTTCAAAAAGTGGGTCCCAGAAGATCTAATGATCCTTGATAGATCATACGTCTTGATCTAATGGTACATGAGTAGGTCAAAAGGTCAAGGGGCTTAGAGGTAACCACATGCAATAAGCATGGGATTAGATAGATTAATGATCATATCTAAGGACCAAATTCATAGGTGATAAGTGTCAATAGCATTTTAGCTTAGGTAGAATATCTAATAGCATGTGTTCAACCCATTAGATGAGATCTAATGGTGCAATTAAGGGTCAAGTTCAATGGATAAAAGTTTTATTGTCAAAAACCAATGGGAAAAGGATCAATTTGAGACATTTTTTCCTAAGGTCAATGGAGTAGTTCAGCTTGGGTAAAGAAAATGAATAAACCCAACATGGCAAAAAATACATGGAACTAAGCTTGAGCTTGACCTGAGTTGAACCAAGTTAAAAAAATAAGTACCAAGAATTTTCAACAAATCTCAATTGAGTTAAAATAGTTATTTAAGACTTAATATAGGGAAAAAAGGTGGAAACTTATTGTAAAAGGGACTAGGCATCAAGCAGAGGGTCATCTATATGGACTATAATAAAACCAATAATCTTAGATTGGTGATTGTCTATAATTGATTTAGGTCTAGGTTTTAAATTAGGATATGATTTGTGAAATAATTACAAAATTTATCATCCTTAAACATATTCATAATCTCTCAATAGATAACCACCCAAAGCAGACATAATAAAAGCTCAAATAGGTTTATAAATGTAAGGATTTTGTCCTTATGTAGAAGATAAGTAGAAAGATGCATAGAAGATCAAAGATATATATCTGATGCTTGGATAAGTAACATGAGTATTTAATATATTTTAAAAGTTCCTAAGGGTTCCTTTCATAAATAAGATCATGACTTTCCATCTTTGGCAAAAATCATGTCTTCTAGTGTATTGCTTAGAAGATATTGAGAAAAATAAAGATTATCTTGTTCATGATAGATTACCTCCTGATTAGACAAATCATGATGGATCATCCTTGGATTTGTGGTATTTCATTGAATATTATTGATACATGTTCCATATTCTCTCTGCTCCCTTTCTCTTATATTATCCCATTCTCTTCTCCTTTGAAAAGGCTTTCATATTTTAAACTTTTTATCTTTCTAGGAGACAAGGATGCTCTTTGAGATACTATAAAGTATGCTCCTCTTAATTAAGCTTGACCCTATCAAGCATTTGTAAGAACTTAGTCTTAATGCAATAAGGACTCTTTTTACCTATCTCTTTCCTCAAGTTTGTGTTTGGTGAGTATTGTATGATGGCATTGTGTGAAGGAGAATCTTCATCATCCATTGTCTTCCTTCCTAACTTTATTTAGGGAGTTTTTAATGTTGCTTTTAGGTTTATATAATCTAAAAATCTTATATGAAATACTTATGCAAATTATCTTGATCTCTAGGTTGTGTGAGCTTGTATTATATTCCATTGATCTAGTGTGGGTTCAAGCTTATGAGAGTTTTCATTTTCATTTTGGTGCATCACCTAGTTAAATTTATTATGATCCCTTATCCTCTATCTAACCCTTTTCTTGTGAAGAATTATCTTATCATTAGTTTTAGGTGAGCATAAAATAAGAAGATAACCTACACTGAAGGTTCATCCCCAACATAGGTTACCCATAGCTTGGGGTTGTCCCAGTATTGTGAATTAATGGGAGAGAGCCTAAAGAACCCTCTCCAGTGGTGCACATTAATGTCATAATAGTATCTAAAAATATTTTCCAAAACTATTTTTTGTCCTCTCAAAATTATCTAACCATTGGGATGTGTTTTTGTACACAAAACTATGCTTATTCCATCTAAGTTAGACACAACAACAAGGTTAATAATTTAAAAAGTTTTACATAAAAATTAAGGATAAATTACATTCATTTCCTACTTATATAAGACCTTAACTATTAAATTAAATGCAATATATAACCACAGGCAACACTTATGGATAATTTGTATTAGATATAATGAGCTATATGGAATGCCCATCATTTCTCCCCCATACTTTACCTTTTTCAAGTTGTCTTGCAAATAAGTGGGATAACTAGTATTCAATCCAAAAATTTTGATTCTAGCCATTGACTAAGATCATAAATATGAAAATGGTGGCCCCAATCATAGTGGACTTTGGGAAAGAATCTAAAATCCCTTACTATTATGTGCAACCTAGCCTAAAACATATTTTTTTCCTAATTGTGCCAACTCTAACATGGATATAGAAGACAAATAATTATTGGAGGATTGAATCTCATTCCAATATATACCTTTGATCCTCCTTCATCTAAGGGATGAGTGATAGTATATGTAATTTCTCAATATATTTTAAGACTCCATTTACTAGTGGTGGGGCTCAGGACTTCCCTACACTTCAAAGCAATAGGTAAAATTTCCTACTTGGCTATGTTGGCATTGGTAGAATGTTAGTTCAGAAAAGTATTAAAAGCTACTACATTAGCTCTCAATAATTCATGGTATTTATTCTTCATATACATATGGTACATTAGTTAAAAAGTAACAAGAAGCTTCCTTGCATCTAAAAATTAGTGTCTCATACACAACCCAATGGTGTTCTACAATTCTAGGAATTTATTGTTGGCTTATTTCCAAGCTATCTAGTTCCTCATAGTAGAGAAGAAATCATGCAATTATTATTCCCCTACAAATAGATTTTCTAGAAAACTAGATTGATATCCTAATAACATGTTAAAAATATAAAATTCAAAGATTTTATGTTGTCTTTCTACAATAATTTTAAAAAAGATATCCATAAACATGTGCTCATCTTAAATATTGTGAGGAAATCCAAGAGAAATTAATTATATCTACCATTTATAGAATTAATCATGGAGAAAAGAACATAAACAAAGGAAGGTTGCCTACATGCTAATAATTTTTTTGAAATGACACAAATATTTTGGATGGAGGTCTGAGATTTTTTCAATTACTACTGAGACTCTACCAATTGATGCTAAGACTCCTCTTTAATCATATCATTTTCTTCCTTCAACTTCTAAATTTTATGTTGGGTTCTATTCCAAATTGAGATCATTTCATGGAGTGGAATGAGAAAGGAGGAAACAACTCTTGGAGGTCCCATAGTCTAAACTATTATTTCCCTCATCTCTCTCTACATTATTTGTAAAGAGGCTTGTAACTCAACAATTTGAGTGGTTAGCTCTTGTATTCTATCAGTGTGTTGAATAATTAATACATTTATATCAAAAATAGACTATCATAGATTATTAATCTAACTATTTTTATCAACATTATAATTTTTTAAAGCAACAATTTGGGTGCCCCTATGGTAAGAGAATTTTATGAAGTACTCAACTCTTGAGTTTGTCATAACATCATATTGTGTACTTTAGTCTACTCAACATTCACGATTATAAGAATTACCTCTTGTTCTCTAGTTTAAGTCACAAATTCCTCACATCTTTGATCCAAATTAGAAATAATCTAGTTTTTACCTTGTAAGGTTAAATGAAGAAACTCCAATCTACTTGTTATTGTCAGATGGTCTCCTCATGTTGAGACATAGACATGACATGTTGTAACTCTTCTTCATTATCAAGTTGGGGGAAAGATGGACCTTCTTATATCAATGGTGCTTTACTTTTATCATCTTTAGATGGTAAAAGTCACTCTTCTTCTTGAGTCACAATTTATTTTGTAAGGGTTTCTTCTTCAAATATAATTTCTTGTTCATGGGGTTCTTCTTCAACATATATAATGTCTATGGTAGAGCTTAAGCTTCCCAAAGTATCAGTGGCCTATACATCTTCTTTATTTTCCTCTTGTAAAATAAGTTGATGACTTCATTGAAGCTTGGCTAGAGGATTAGGGTTATCTAAGGAAAATTACATTTGTCTTTTTGATATTCGACATAGAATATTTAAAGTCAAGGGTGTCGAAGATGGGCATTATTCATTATATACTATGGTAGAAGGAGGAGAGACAAGGTGTGGTTTTATCTTAATATAAATTTGTGAGAATTTATGAAAAATGAGGACCAGGATTTTTCACCCTTAGGATTTTACAATAAAGAATGTTAATAGATGAGGGTAACCAACCCATGGTGTCTAACGGACCTAGTACCTCTTTTTAATTTTTGAGCAACATTGATGAGGGAATTATGAAGGAAAGATGGAAGATTTACCTAGTATTAATCTTTGATAGGTCCTTTTCTCATATGAATAATAAGTTTCATGGCATCTCCATTGACTATTGCAAATTAACCATTGCAAGTAAGATATTTCATAACCCAGAATATAACATTCTCTATGGCTATGGAAGACTATCTCTCATAATTTGAAAAAACTTATCTTATCAATAATAACTACACCCTTAAATCAAGTTGACAAAACTTATCAAAAAATTTGGATTAAGTTGACAAAACTTATCTTATCAATAACAAATACACCCTCTTCAGGAATTCTAGAGAGAACACTGATCATATAATGATCCACTACAAGTGTTTATGTTTGACAACATAATGATTTTCATAAAAGTTTTCAAATAATTCTTACACAATCTCTTCATTAAAAGCCTAAAACATTTTCAATAAATTTAACCACTCTACTAATTCAAAGATATCTCTGGTTACTTCATCCTAAAGCAATGTGTTTGAATATTCTAGTTTGCTTTTCTTCTTCCTACCCACCCGTCTTTGGATATAACATTGTTTGTTGGAAAAATTGATTAAAATGTGAAAAAATAGAGCTCAGAATTACATAGGAAATAGGGGAAGGAAATAATTTAGTGTAATGATGCAATAATGGATAGTGGTAACAATGAATAGAAAATCAAGGTATATCATGGAATGATAGTAACAATTATGGAAAACACTTCAGAGCATGTGAGATTTAATGGGAAGGCACTTTATCAAGTCATTATCAATGATATGGTGTAAGTGTCATAATTATCACCACTTGGAGTAATAATAATAATGATTTTCACATTAGATAAAATCTTTTTTTTTAAAAGGTTCATTAAAACATCATCTCATCAAATCTATTTGAAAAGGTCTTTTGAAAACACCATCACATCAAATCTATTTGAAAAGGTATTTTGAAAACACTGTCACATCAAATATTTGATTATGGTGATGATGTTGTTAAGTTCATCATATCCACATGATAACCAAACCTTTTCCATTTGAAAATTGTTGACTGCCTAATGATTACACATGCATGACATTAAATAAAAAATGCCTAATCTTTTAGGAAAGAAATAAAACTTTACCTTTGTCTTACAAATCCATGCCTATAATCTATAGGTTCCATGTGTTTTATAAGGATAAAAAAGTCTAATAATATAGGTTACTTAACAACAATTGTTATTTTGTTGTAGAAATTTTTATTCTAAAAAGCACCATTTGCTAGTTTTCACTTTTTAGTATTTTTTATTTTTTTAATTTTCTCATTTTCTATATTTTGTTGTTTTAAAGTTAGAGGAATGATAATTTACATTATCCAATTTTCAATACTCCTTATTTATTGAATGTTTATAGCAAAGATCATTTGGCCTTAGTGGAAGAATCAAATTCTTCTACAAGGTCAAATTGGTCTTGATTCTACTCAATAAAGTCTTCCTTATTGAGAGGTCCTCTATATACCTTAAGTCTGTGACCATTGACCAAAAGTGTCCTTTGGTCACCATTAATTAGTTAAAGCTGGATAAAGCCATTGCTGAATTTTGTTTTGATTAGGTATGGTCCCAACCATCTTATCCTTAATTTACCCTTGAAATTATAGAATTTGGAATTTAATATAAGTTCCCAATCTCCCTCTTTAAATTATCTTTCTCTATTGTGAGTTTCATAACACTACTTTCTCTATTTCTAGATTATATTGGTTTGAGTGAGTGCATCCATTCTTATTCATTTAGCCCATTTAGTTACATGATTATTTATTTTTGTGTTTCATCAAGATGAATTCCCATATCAGTTATTGTATTCAATGTCATAAATTCAAATTATAATAGTAATAAAGGTTTATTTACATAAATAAGTTCATATGGAGATAATCTTTTAGTTGTCTTCCATGTATTGTATGCCTAAATTGCTTCAACAACTTTTTTTTCCCAATATTTTCTACTATTGTTCACTATCTTGGTTAGAATGTTTTTCATCTCTTAGTTGGTGAGTTCCACTTTCCCATTAGCTTTGGGATGATATTATGAATATTTCCTATGATTAATTTAGTATAACTCTATAAAATCTTTGATCATGTTGGGCATGAATTGGGGTTTTTGATCTAAAATAATAGATCTAGGAGATCCAAATATCAACATGATTATATGGTATAATAAATAAGTAACCATTTCTTCCCTATAAAGGTGAGTGCCTCCACTTTATCCCACTTAGTAACAATATCAATGCATACTAATTAATATTATTTTCCTTGAGATGGTGGATTGATTGGTCCAATAAAATCTAAACCCCATTTTTTAAATGGTTCTAAACTTATTTGAGGACAAGAGTCATTTCAGAGGACAAAATAGGCTTACCCATCCTTTGGCAAGGATCCAATTTCCATACAAACCTCTTGATAATCTTTTAAAGAGATGCCCAATAGTAACCTACACCAAGGATATTATGACTGGTCCTTTTCTCTAAATAGTGTCCTCCTCCTAGTTCACTATGGCATGCTATGATGATGTCATATACCTCATTTTATCTGATACACCTATGAAGTATATGATCAAGTCTAGTATTAAAAAAAATCCTTTAAACTTTTTTCAATGAGAACTATCCCTAACCAAATGTTTTCTTTATTTAGAGGTAAAATAACAAGGAAAACTCCCCATTGCCAGTAATTTTCAATGTCTACAAACCATAGGGAGTATGTGGATATGGAAAATAGATATTCATCTGGAAAATAGTCTTCCATAGGTTCATCTTCACCTGTAGTGATAAATCTAGACAAAAAATAAGCAACAATATTATACTTCCCTAGTTTGTCTATGATGGTTATGTCAAATTATTTCAATAATAGTAGCCATCTAATTATTCTCCCATCTACTACTAGTTTATTCATTAAGCACTTAATTTATGAATGATTTGTAATGCCTAAAATTATTTATAGCATAGAAAATAACATTTTTTTGTGGTAGCATAATTCTTCTCTATGGGAGTAGGATTATTGATGGTATAATAAATGGCATACACATTTACATCCCCATCTCTTTGACCTAAGACTAATCCTAATATAGTATTAGAAGCATAAATATAGATATGAAAAGGTTTTTCCAAATTAGGTTCTTGCAAGATTGGAGCAGTCATGAGTTTTTTCTTTAGTGTTTCAAAAACTTCTTGACATTTTTCATTCCATAAAAATTCACTATCTTTTACTAATATAGAAAACATATGAGCAACTATCTTGTTGAAGTCTTTGATAAATATTTTGTAATATATTGAATGAGCAAGAAAAAATTTAACATTAGTTTGTGTTTGTATAATAGGGAAGTTTGAAATTACCTCAATCTTTTTGGGATCTACTTTTATTCCTTGAGAATAGATATGATGTCCTAAGACTATCCCTTCATCAACCATTATGATGCATTTCTCATGACTTAAATATACTTGGTGATCTTCACATCTAGTAAGAACTTTATCTAATTTATTCAAAGCTTCAGCAAATGTAGTACCATGGATAGAGAAATCATCCATATGCACTTCCATACAATCATTTGTAAGATCAAAAAAGATGGCTAACACTACTCTCTTAAAGGTTGTAGGTGCATTGTATATTCCAAAAGGAAGGAATATATAATAATATGTTCCCTAGAGGTAGGTAAATGTAGTATTATATTGATCCTTAGGGGATATTCTGATTTGGTTGTATCTATTGAATCCATCTAAGAAATAAAAATATTATTTTCCTACTAGATTGTCCAAAACTTAATCAATAAAATGCAAGGGAAACTAGTCTCTCATAGTGGATTTGTTCAATTATATATAGTATAAAAAAACTCTCTATTTTAAATTATTTTTAGGTACAATAAATAGAGTTTCAACCTATTGGATATCTGATATAGGATAGATAAAACCAACTTCTAATAGTTTTTTATTTCCTTATTGATAATTTCTTTCAGGGTAGGTTAATCCTCCCTTATGGTTGTCTAACTAGTCTAACATTTTCAATGTATATGTGATGTGTATAAACACTACAATGTAGTCCTTTCATTTCATTTTAATCCTAATTAAAATATTTTTTGTGTTATACCAAGACATGAAATAATTTTCTTTCTTACTAGTCAGTTAACCAACTGTTGATAGTTAATAGTTTACCCATATAGATTGAAATATATTTAGTGCTTGGAAAAAATGGAATTCAATTGTTTTTATTAAATAATTAAGGCATTAAATATACATGTGTGTGGTAGTAACATGTAAATTATGGCTACATCCTTGTAAAAGGTTTCACTTATGGAAAGCATATTCATCAATGGACAATGAAAATTATGTAAAAAATAATTATGTCCATTTTGAGCTTACTCAAATATGGATTTTTTAATGTATTATGAATCAAATAATATGTTTTGTGATCTTATGGGATTGTCCTAATTTTCAATAATTGATGTGGATTCTTCCCATTCATGATTTTTCATCTTTAGAGAATAGTTATCAGTCTTCAAAGCTGAGATACTAGTCTTTAGAGCTAAGTTAATAGTCTTCAAAGCTATGTTACTAGTCTTCAAAGCTAATATTTTAGATTTTAGATTAAAACTATCATTCTTTAAATCAAAACTATCAGACTTTGGAGCAAACTTGTCAGACCTCAGAGCAAAACTATTAAACTTTGAAGTTAGGCTCTCTTGGTCTAAATATTTTTTTATTTATTCCTAAAAATATTAAGCATGTTTTTTTATGGTAACCATGGATAATGAAGACACATTAGTCTAGTTTTTTTTAGGTTAATCCATTGATATTTGTTTAAAAAAACTAGTGAAGGTCTAGTGGATGCATAGATATATCTATTTAGTGTGAATTACGTTATAAATTGTCATGTTTCTAAATCTACAATCAATTTGTACTACAAATATAGAGAACCAAGGTCTACTAAGAATTATTGTATATCCTACCCTCTTTATTTTAGGTTGAAGAATCATGAAATAAACATGGTATTCCCAAGATTTTATGGTGACTAGTACATTTTATATGGTTTTGTTATAGTCTTAGATTGCACCCTAGTTGAAAGTAGAAGTGTTTAAGTCCTACTCTCAAACTTGGACCAACATGAGAATGACCCTAGGCTATGTGTTAACTATAATGGGGTTAAACCTCTAGGATTTTTAATGAGGTTAGCTCCTTAGATACATCACTCATCCTGTTCTCACTAAAACCTACAAATTATTGAGGTAAAAAGGGAGAGAAATGCAAGAATGTAAATCTATACCTAATTTGGTGATTCACCAGATATTTAATGATCCACTTTCATCTTGGACACTTCTATGATTACTAATGAATTCAAACAAGACAAGGACTAGTCAAACTCTATGACAAGGTTGCAAGCATGAGTATTTTGTATAAAGGTTAAAAGGAGACCTAAAACTTGAAATATGAGAAGGGGAGGTTTATATAAGATAGTATTAACTTAAGACACTTAGAGAGGAATGTAACTACCTAACACTTCACATAACCTACAAGAGAATGGTTAAATTGAAGCAAAGTGCATGAAAAACATATATATGATGAATATAAACATACACTTTGCACATCAAACTTCAATAAAGCACACTTAATGTTCAACTAGAATCTAAAAATTATATTGTATTACTTCAAGATAGTGTTAAAAAGTGATTTTTGTAGAGTTTCACTATCTCTAGCCAAGGGATCCTAATCAAGAGCTCAAGGCTAGTATTTATTGGAAGAAAAAGGGGGAAAGAGAAAAAATGGTGTTAAAAGGATCATTAATGAACCTGATCCTATTGAGAATAACCATAACCATAATATTTATTGAGCTTTCTCCTAGATTAATGTCACTCTATCCTTTTCTAGATTAATGGAGGATATAAAAAAAGACAAATTGTAGGGGCATTTTTTCTATTAAATGAATCTTTCTGAGTTCTTTCGTATAATATTCTTCCTTTTAGGGTGAGGTCTTTGTATTCAGGGTCATGCACATTTCTTCTTTTAGAACTATCTGTATGGCTCAAGATGCTCCTCCATTAATTACATCTATCTACCTCTACTTTGAAATGTATAGCTAGTTTTAATATAGACTAAAAACCAAATTAAAATATTGGTTTTCCTATAGTTGATACATCCACTTAGACATATCTATATCATATGATCAACTAGTAGCCCACCCTGATCTATGTCAGGTTACAAAATGACTTAATATATCTCTAAAAAGTCTTAATGGTGCTATTTTATCCCAAAAAATCCACTCTTGACTTAAGCTAAAATGTGTTTAGACTTGGCTCCATCATACTTGCTTGCCTTGGTTGAAAATTGACCTTTTGGCCTCTATCTATGTCACTTGGGTTCACATTCATTTGATTAGTCATTTATAAATGGATCAAGTTGTTTATAACATGACTCATCTCACTTTTTAAAATCTATCTAAGGTGAATGAATGTGATCTATCGATCTCCTTCATGGGTTTATGCACTTGTGCCACTTATCAATCACAACTTTGCACTTAGGATTCTTTAACTCTTTGACTCAATCATGTACCATTGATCTTGAATATGTGATTAAACTCATGCAATTGATCTTACATGGGCCCATTGTCCTATCTTTACCCACTCATGATTATATTTGATCTAGAAACCTAAGATTTGGACACTTGTCAAGCTTGCACTCAATCGAGCACCCTTTTGATGATTTTTAAATGCCAGTGGATATTTATTGAAGATTAAATTTAAGGTATATGAAAATTTCCAATGATTTTTAAATATAATTATCTAATTCTTACGGGTCTAAACTTAAAATTCACACACCTATCTAGTTCACATATTCTGCAGGCTATTTGTTTTGAGCCTTTTGCTAAACAATTCCTTTGGGCTTTATGTGGAACATTTTTACCAAAGGAATTTATTTTCCATATCCTTTCCTTTCCTTAAAAAATTATTATTAAAAAAATTTCTTAGCATATTCATGTATGTAAATTCTCTATCTCTGGAAAAATACCCTTCAAAAACCTTGAAAAGTGCCCTTTGGAACTTTGACTTGGTCCACCTCACTATAAAAATATCCTTTGGAGAAAATATAGGGGACACTTTCCCAAAAAAATAACCCTTAAGAATTTTAAAAAGTGTCCTTTTTTAAAGAAGAGTACCCTTCAAAAACCTTGAAGTAGACCGTTTCCCTAAGAGACATATTCCTTAGAATTTTTGCATTCGACCATTTCCTCGAGAAAAGTACCCTTTAAGAAAATTATTTGGGATAGTTTGCTTGAAAAAATACCCTTCAAGATTTTTATTTTACAATAAATCCTTCAAAATATATTCTTCATGACTTTTATTAAAGACCCTTTTCAAATAATGACCTTTTAAAAAAATTTCTACAGACAAAATGCCTAAAATAATTCCTGAGACTTGCATAAAATTCTGAGGAACAACTCCTAAAAGAATTCTGACACTTAGCCAAATAAAGTGGGACAAAACTCCCAAAATAATTAGGCGTTGTAAATTTATTGTGGGATTTATATAGAACACTTCCTCTGAAGAAAGTTTAAACACCACTCTTGGCCAAAAGTTAAAAAAATGATGTAACATAGGCTTCTTACTTGGACCTGTTTCTACAATTGTTTAGTACTATGAAAACCTACCTTGATCCCTTCACTTGTAATGTTGAGCCTACTTCAAGTCCACATGATCTATTAATCAAATGGGACCTTTCTAATCTATTCAAACTAGATATAAGCTTGATATTTAGTCAAAAAAATTCCAATAGGCTCCTTCAAGGGTAGAAGTGGATTGATCTACCATTTACAAGATTATTGTGGTAGGCTAAGGGCCTGTGAGAGATAAAGACTCTAACTTGTTTATAGTAATTATATTTTTGGAAGCACCTAGATCTATAAGCACATTTGGAATATAATTTTTCCCAATTTTCATAGTCATCACGAGACTGCTAGGATCTCCATAGTTAGGAACAAATATGTTTCCTTCTAGTAAATCAACAATTTTACTAGCTACCTAAATTATTTTGCAACAATAATTCTTTCTTCCAAGTGTTTTGATGCACAATCCTTTAATTATTTGATTTGAATCAAGAATATATTTAATGGATATCAATAGTGTAATTTCTATGTTCATTTATTTTAATCCATGTAGCAATATAAAATCTTCCCTAGGTTTCTCTTTTTTAAGTCTTTTTAGCAAATTGAATAGTAGGGGGATTTTAAATTATGTTTGGTGTAGTTATGGCTTCTACCTTTTTTTTAGTTGGTTATAAAACTACAATTGGTTTATAATTTTTTTCATCATTGGTAATTTTAGTTATGGTAATAGGTGAATATATTACTACCTTCCATGATTTGTGTTGAATATTATTTCATTCAGTTGAACTACTTGCAATATTACTTTCTTGATTAGCTCCATAAATAGGTGTATTTTGCCTATTTTTTTGGTTTTCCATTAGTTGGGAAAGTAACTATGGTTTATTAACCTATTGTTAAATTGGTGGTGGTTGATGTTGTGAAGGCATCAAGGCCTGTTGTGGAAGAAACTTTCTTTGTGGATAATATTATTGATTTGACCATTAAGGTGGTGGTTGTTATACCCAATGTGGGTTTTTGTTTTGATACTATACCCAAGGTTGATGTTAAGGCATTACCCACATCTTTGGAATCCAATAGTTACAACCTCATGGTTGTGGTTTTGTTTATCCCAAGATTGGTGGTGTGATTTATCCAACCCATGGTGCCATCCATGGATTGGGAGGAAATCTTGGACCAAATTGATTATGAGGATGAGAGTACTAGTTTCCTTGTCTTTGGATAAATTTTACTTCCTCAAATGTATGTGTTTCTTGTTTCACTTAGTTTATCATGGTAGGAAAGTGTTTTCAATTTTTTTATATCATAGTATAGGTCACAAATACCATATACCTCTATCTTGTTTAAAGGGAAATCTTTTATTACATGTTTGAGTCTACATCTAGGACAATAGATTGACAATTATTTAGTGTTGGTAGCATTAGATATTACTTTAAGGCCATCTAAGGTATATTTCAATTGTTATATAAAGTATATCTTGAAATTATAAAATTATTCCATTAATTGGATAACTTTAGGTGATATTCCTAACCTTGATTTCCTTATGTTAGGTCTTGTTCTAGAGTAATTAGTACACAATGTTGAAATTTGGTGAGATGTTAACTTGTCAATGTCACCCTTTCCTATTAGGTTCAAAGCATCATGTGTATCATTAGACAATCCTTTAATAAAGATTGATTTTATAACCTCCATAGTGAGTTGGTAACCACTCTTTTTATGGGTAAATATAAATTTATCAAGGTTATCTTCTAAATTTCCATCTTCATTTTGTTTGATCTTGAAAAAGTCTTACTTTCATTCTCTAACTCTATAATAATTTTGATATTTATCTAGAAATTTAGTTTCCATTTCATCCCAAATGGTTATGGAATTACCCTCCAGGCCCATGAACCATCTCATGGCTGCATCTTTGAGTGTATATAGGAAAATTTTCAACTTTTGATTGTCTGTGACATAATCATATGTTTGGTAGAGAACCTAAAACTCAAATAGGAACTGATCTAGATCTTATGAGTATTTACCTCTAAAAATAGGTATAATGAATGGTGAAATGTTTTTCATGTAAGTTATTTGATAAATACCCAAGATAATTAGATAGGAAAAAGTTTTGTCCTATTGGGGCTATTGATCAGGGTTTTCTACATGTGCATGTTTGTCTCCCATATTTTCTTCCCAAATTTGGTTATCAATCCAATCTAAATTATCTTATTGGGTGTGTAATCTATGGTCTATCTCAGATGGATAATATTCATTAGTGATCATATCTTCTTGTAAATCTTGTGGATAAAATATGACTATTTTAGAAAGGGGATTTTTAGGAACAATTCTCTTTATAGGAGAAATTCTAAATAAGATTCTTCTTGTAGGATTTGTTTGTGAGGATGAACCTTATTTAGGAGAGGAATCTAAATTAGTTTGCTTATTGATTTTAAGTGTATTTATTTCACTTCTTGATCTATCCAATAAATATTGGATCCTCTCTTATTCTTGATTTATTTAGGGTCTTTTATAGATAACCCATCCTTGAGAATCTCTTGGGTAGTTCATAAATCTAAAGATTCATGTATTATTTTTGTGTTTTTGTGTTTTATGAATGTTTTATAGTTTCCATATATAAATCTAATGTAGGATATCACTAACACTTATTGATGAATGTCCCTATATATGGTGTAAAAAATGATAGGTTGTTGGTATACTTCTCATTTAATTGGATTGGTCTTATTTTTAACTAGGGCTAGTGTTTGATGGCTATGAAATGAGACCATTTGATATTGGAATTGTATAGTTCATTATTTTGGGGGGTTTCACAACTACTATGATTTATAAATCCTAAAAATAGTAAATAAGATTTGAAATCTAGTTTATAGGAAAGTAAATATAAAAACATTTGTTAACTCAAGATCTCCTATTGCATCCACACCATCAACATCAAAAAATTAAATGTATGGCATGACATACGATGTCATCATTTGACTTGCCTAACTGGGTAAGATAATGTGATATTATAAGATTTGAGAATGTTGTCTATTGTATCTTAATTTGATTCTATCAAATTTTGAATATGAGATTAATTAACAAACTTAATTGAAATACACACTCTTGCATAAAGGAAACCTGCTTGTATTAAATTAGAATAACTCTTTAATGTAATGGAAACACACTTTCATTTAAGGAAATTCACACTTGATTTTAAAATAATATTCACACTTGATTTTTAAAAGTCAATTCATACTTTATTTTAAAATAAATCACTCTACAACAAATGAATTATATCCAAATTAAATAAATACTTATAAACTATAAACTAAAAGTACCAATTTTTCTTGATCTTTGGAGAGAAGTACGCCCTTGATCCTTCCTCAGAATAGGGAATGCTTTACTCAGTAATAAAAATAAATTATGAAATTTATTTCATTCAAAGGAAATAATATAGATATGAAATTCTTCTTCTGATTTCTAACATCAACATCTTTCTAATTCACCAACTGTTAACTTTTTCCACTCCCAAAAATAAAAAGGAGATATTTATTTAAGAAAATCTCCACATCTATTCAAAGAGTTAAAAATATGTCAATAAAAATATTCAAATCTACTTATTCAAAATATATAAAATATAGGAATAAGATCCCATGCTTCTAAGAAGGTGTTTGAACTGACTCAACTAACAATAGATAGAAAATAACTAACATAGATCCTAAGAGATTAATCTAATTTTATAAAATAGAGTTTAACTATATCTAGATAATTTTAGACCATTAATATGAATATTAATTTATAAAATAATATATCTAAATATGCAATGTCTATTTATACACAATAGATTTCTTTAGGATCATTATCTCAATCATTAGGAGACTAGATGTCTTCGGATCATGAATTGGTGTCTTTAGAGCATTATGTATAGGTATTAAAAATATTCTATATAGGTATATGCATAAAAATGAAATGTATTTTGATCATATTGTATATGTATTTGGATCACCCTTAGATCATGTTTAAAGAACTTATAGAGCATCTTTGGATCATCTTCAGAGTGTCATATCTTAGGAGCTCATTTGTCGAATCCTAAAAACTATAGCAAAAAAGAATTACCCATACTATTTGATGTATTTTAAAATTTATCATACCATGGGATGTGTTTTTATACACAAAAATATGTTTATTCCATCTAAGTTAGACATACCAAGGTAAATAATCAATAATGTATTGCATACAAATAAAGGACAAATTTCATTCATTTCCTACTTAGATAAGACCTTAAATATTAAATAAAATGCAATATATAACCAAAAGAAACACTTATGGAAAAATTTTATTATATATAATGATATATATGTAATTATCATCACCTTATTATTATTTGAAATATATTACTCGATAAGCTTTATCTCTACACATAAATAGGCCTAAAATTGCCTTGTATATATACAAGTTTCTTGTTCATATCCTTTTTGGTTAGATTAAAACCCTTAAATTATTATGTAGTCCATGTAATATATCTTATAAAATATAATAAATATTAATAAAATTTTATTTGAGTCCCTTTACATCTAACCTACCTCAATTAAGCCTTATCTCATCTTTAGGTCTCATGAAAACCTAATCTCATTACATTTACGTAGGAAACGTTACAGTTTGCCTTCCTTAAAACACATTAAAACACCTAAAATAGTATAAAAACATTATATTATACTCAAATATACCTCTTATAATCTCATATAATATCCATAACACCTTTTATCTTCAATTGCCATTTGAAGCACACCATTAACAATGTTCACAATTAGGCCTATGCACACCTAGAAAGCTTGTCTTGGAATAATAAACATAGATCATAATTTTTCCAAAAAATATAAAAAAAATCATATATAAAAAATATAAATGACCATATGGTCATAACCATATGATTTATACATCACAACTCAGGGCAAATTTAGTCAAACCCTTCTCTACAAGTATCCCACTCAAAACTTCCAACTAGACTCAAAACATAGTCATGAAAACTTGAACTTATGACATCTAAAAGAACACACTAAAGGAATTAAAATACATTAATATGATCCTAAAATATCCTTATAACAACCTATAAATTTTTTTAATTATATATAATGTCAATTATTGGTCTTGAAGACCTATTTTTTGACCTTCTCTCTCATAGACCTTACTCTGTCACACAAGCTATTTTGGCTTTAATGTTTCAAATTATTACACTAACTTATAATATTATTAAAATAATGTATAGGACATAAAATTACTAAATATAAACACCATTTATATTATATTCTTCAAGTTATGGCATAGAATCTCAAACTCATCACTACAACTTGCTTGCCTAGAACTACTAGTTTACCTTGAAGCATAAACATGTTGATGATGACATTTAACCAATTTTATAACCATTTAAAGAGAATAATAATGAATTAGTATGATCTTATGAGATCATTAAACCATTATAAAATAAAAATATATTATTTTTAAATATAAATATTATTCTTTCAAACCAATCTCATAACCCTACACCTTCACCATCTCATCTGCACTAGATAGGCCAACTTATGAGCAACATTTTCATCATATCCACTAACCTTAAAAAAAATTATCCAACATGAAAATGTATTAAAACTATTTAAAAATGTATCCATATAATTTTATTCATGCATAATCCATGATAACACATCCCTAATCAACTTCTCACTTATGCTTGGGTTTTTACCTGTTTACACCATTAGGTCTATTAGTTATAGGTTGTTTTGGATGACCAATTTTGCCCAAATGAGGGTTAAAACTTTTAAAAACCACCATGTAAATAAAATAAAAGTCTCAATATTTATCTTCCATAAATTTATAAACTTTGAATTTGTTAACTCTGACTGTTTTTGAGTTCAACATACCCCCATTTTTAAAAATTGGGACCCTTGAGATGTTTTGAAGCTTAACCCTACGAACATTGCCTATTTTGAATATTATGAGAATTTGAAGATCATCCACTCTATCAAAGTTGGTTAATGAGTTATGTTTTATTTTAATATTTCCTAACATCACTAATGATTGGTCTTCATGTCTTTAAATTGTAGGTTTCATGGATCTGTTGTTGATAGATTCATGTTCTAAAAACCTTGGCATCAAATTCAAATTTGTTGGGAGCATTTGGTGAGAATAGTTTAAAATTTTTTTTAATTTAAGCCTAATTTTTATGTTAAGGCTTGGTTGTGTTTTTCATCATGACCAAACCTTAGCTTATAAATTAGGCTTGGTCTACTTTCATTTTCCCCTTTGTCCCTTTTTATTTCTAATCTATTCCAATTTCATTCTAAACAAGGTCCATTTATTTTCTAGCATGGTTCCATTTACTATCTCCTACTTAGCCTAAAGTTTTAATACTAATGCCCAATCATATTTATTAGCACAGATAGGACCTTAGTATAAACACTTTAGCCTAAGTTTGCATTTATTCTTGAGTTCTAACTTAATTTTCTTGCTTCTTGAAAATCCAATAACTCTCACTTCATCACAAGACATGATCCAATGGAGTGAGGAAGACTTGGGTCTTAACTTTAAAAACATGTAGCTTTCAAGATATAATGATCTATACTTACTCATGGTGTTTTTATCTAATGAATTAAATAAATCATGAAAAATATAAGCATTTATTCCTTTAGACCAATTACATTTGAGCACTCGGATCACAATCAACATTTCTCACTTCATCATAGGTCAAAGATCAGATAGAGAAAAAACATCATTGAAAAGTAAAAATATTAGGAGATCCATGGATTTACCATGTGGCACTCCCATTTTTATAGATTAGAATTAAAAGGGCCCAAATGTCATAAGGGAACAATCATGAGCATGATCCCAGATCATGGTCAAACAACTCTCACTTCATCACAATTCTTGATCCAATAGAGCGAATTGAGTATGAGATCTTCAGAGGCCCCACAAAAGTTCCAAGTGGAATTATTACATTGGGACATAAAAATTTGAGGAGATTAAATTTTATGTTTGCACAACCATCATTTGATGCTCATGAGGATGTATTTGACATTTTTATGATCATCAACTTTAATCCCATCAAAACTAATAACTTCACAAGCCTAAATTTGACATTTGCATGACCATCAATTGATGTTTGTGATAATGTCAAATTTAAGATAATAAATTATTTTACTTAGGACTAAAATAGAATCCAAAATTTTCCTAAAAGGCATCTATATTTCTTTATAGATGACTAGAAACCTTTGGAGGATGTTCAAACACTTAAAATCTTTGAAATGAAAAAATTAAAATGATCTCATAGGTTTAAATACTTGTAGAAATGGATTTAGTCTATGATTATACCCTAAGGTCCCCATTGTATTTATTTTAATGTCATGAACCTTAGGCTAAATACTTATACTAAGTATTATTTATTAAAAAAAAGAATCTTTGTGACATGAAACTTGGCCCAAATGCTTTTAATCAAATGTTTTTTATAGTGTTTGTTAATACAATAAATCTCTATGTCAAAATTTTACATTTTTTATCCTTCCATCATTTTGATCCCCTCAAACATATTCTAAGATATTAACATAAGTATATTATCCCAAAGTCTACATTGTGTTTATTAAACATAATGTAAACCTTATCCTAAAAATATTTATCCATGGTCCACTTTGTATAAACTTAGGCATAAACACCATAGCCTAAGGTCTATCTCATGTTTAATAAACATGAAATAAACATTAGCCTAAAAATTTTAAACCTAAGACTCCACCTAAGTCATTTGATTTAAAACTTAGCATAAAATTCTTTAACATAAGTCCATTTATGTTTATCAATATGAAATAAACATAGGTAAAATCATTTTATTCTAAGTTCTCTTATGTCTATGTGTTAACTTAAAGCTTATGCATCTTTATAGATCCTACAACTAATGCTTCATCATGAAATAATGATCAAATGGCATGAATATGTTGATGACTTTTTAGTGAAGCTTTGAGAGCCAATAGGCTTGATGCATGGATAACACATGTTCAACATATAATTGATAAAGATGCCAGATCTTAAAAGGCCTGTGGAGGTGCCAAATGGCACAACCATGGGAGTTAGTATAAAGGGAACCAATAATAAGTGAAAGACCAGATCATAAGCAATGTCCCATGTTGAACTAGGGGTCTTGATATAACAACATGAAACAAAAGGGAAGTTTTAAATAGTAATGGCTAGTGATTTAAATGAATTTATGAAAAATGCCATGAAAGGTTCTGAATCAATGCCACATAAGCACCATGCAAGCATAAATCAATAAAATAAGATATATTATGTGCCTAAGAGTGAAAATTTATAAAGGCAAAGTTAAAAATCAAGTTTTGAGCATGTATGAGCCAAAATCCATCAACTACCACCATTAAAGCTTCAAATCCCTAAACCTTGCATAAAAAAGATCCTAAATAAACCTAGTTGATTATAGTAATACTGAGAGAAACTTAATTATGTTTAGAGCATAAAAGAGTTAGAATAGAGATCAATTAAAATCTAGTTGTGAAAAATTTTCAAGTGTGAAATCCATGGCATACCATATACAATAATTGAGAGATGAAATAGAGTTTTGCCTATCTATAGACAATGAAGGAAGGGTTATCAAAGATACTGAGTTAGATGTCACAACCCTAAACAATGGAAATAAGAATTGATCTAAGCTCTTCTGGACCATAGAGGAGATAAATCCAATCACCAAAAAAGAATAAAGGATTACCATAGTTAATAGGAGATATCATGACCTTGTCGTAGTTCAAATGGCTAGCCTCCACCATGCTACTACCAGACTAGAGGTACTTCATTGCATTGATGTCCTTAATCCAATTTTTATTGATTTTAGAATTGATAAAAATTGGATTATCTATGAGGTAATATCTAGGAGAGTTTATTACATGTCCTCACTAGCTTTTTAGAAGTACTACAAGCTCCCAAAACCCCATGTGGACCTGCCCATAATCAAAGGATGGACCAGTGAGAATGACCTAGATACCATCCTTAGGCCATGGTTGTTCCAAGGGAACCATGTATTTTGGGAATTTGAGGGAATAATCATAATTATCCATTTAATGTAGGGAATTAGGGTAATCATGAACCTTTTAAATAGAATATCTAGAGCCCTTGTAACTACATATGTCAATAAGAGATGGGTATCTTATGTTTACTTTATGGTAAAGAAAGAGCTTGCTCCTCTAATAAGAGATATGATTAGTGTCTTCCTAGGGAAATAATTTACTACCATCAAGAGGAAGAAAATAAAGTATTTTCTCATGATGTATTATCTATTAAATGCCCTGCTAGCTTCTAGCAAGATCCCCAACATCAAGAACTAATCTCCTAAGGGTAGAACCATAATTTCTTACCACTACTGAAAACTACATATCTTCAAGTATAGACACCACATGAAATTCATATGTGACTAGATCTATCCTATGTTAGTGAAATCCATCACATGGATTCCCATGCCCAAGATCTCCCACTTTGATCGAGAAGTATGTGAAGTTGATGGGAGACGTTCGGTTTTACCCAGATTGCATTGTTATCAAAATTGAGGTAATTCTAACCTAGCCCTACAAATTACCTATCTATGTTCTTCTCAATTTGGTAGAGAAATAAATTACACCTCAAATCCTTTATGTTTTTTATGGATTTTTCAAAGAGAAAAGGAAAGTCCTTCTCCATCCCTTTCCTTTGACAATTGGAAGGATAGTTCTATAGGATTGGAATCAGGTAGACACCATGTCTAGGCAAAGGGAATCTTTTGTGTTTTAATTAGATGATCAGGTAGTGGGACCCTAATAATGTGGTGGGAAACCATTTGAAGAGAAAGAAATTTACCAATATAATCTATGATAATCAACTAGGCCCTCATGACACCCTGTACATAAAGGCCAATAATTTTGAATAATTATTGACTAGATTCAATAAAACCAATCTCAAGCTTATGTCTATAATAACTAGTGATGAAAAGATAAATAACATATGGTATATGAATACTTTTTAGTGCCATTTATTTCTTGGAACTTCTATGCCACCCCAATAATAACCCAATTTGGAAGTACCACAACCCCCAACATAAATTATACAAGGCACTAGCAAGGTGAAGATAGAGGAGAGACCTAGTGAGGGACTTTCATCCTCAACTCCCCCTCAGAGACCACCATCATAGTTGAGCACTTAGGTATGATTTCCCTTGAGCCTAATGAAATATTAGAGGATGCCATAAAGGTCCTTTCTAAGGCATATGGCTTTGAGGAAGAAGAATCACAAGCTGAAGAAGCTCAGGTTCAAGTAGAGGAAGCTGAGTAAGAGGATAAAAGAGAGGGAGTTGCCTTGGACCTAGTCTCAGTGGCACAGCCAAAGAAAATAAAAGTAGAATTGGTAATGGTCCTTATTGGTAAAAAGAGTCCAAAATTGACTCTCACTCCTCCCACAAGTGAGATCAACTTGTTTAGTGAAGAGTTCCCCATTCATAGACCAATCATACCTGATTAGTTCATGTATCGAAAGCTATATAAGATCCCTTGCTACTCCCATTCTTGGGCTTTGACCCAATCCATCAGTGTTGATGTGCATGGATAAATCAATCCATGGATAAGGGATTTAATTAAAGAACAAGAGGAATGAAGAATAGTAAATAATATAGGGATAGATGACAATAAGGTGGATGCCCTAGGAGCATCAAGTAGCACAAAGATAGACATGCCACAACCTCTAAAATACATAGAATCATCTACCACTATGAAATTAAATCTAGAGATAGCTAGATTAGAAAAGGTAATAAAAAGAAAGGCAATGGTAGGGATATATGAGTTCATGTTCCATAAATTTTAACCTTTTACAAGTTTAACTCTAGTTGAATAGTAATAGTCCAATGAACAACCCATCCATGAGGAATACATTGAGATTCTATCAGAGGCTCACTCTACCTAAGTCAAAGCTAGAATTAGGGGCATGAAACAAAGGATTCAAAATTTGGAAAAATACAAAGAGAACATAGAGACCCATGAAATTTTATCATTTCTTGAGGCTATAATAAACATGTTTGAATCATCATTCTTTGATATGACTGATTCATTGAAATCATTAAGGCTGAAGTAAGATGCATTAAGCCAATAAAGTGAAGTGGCTAAGGTATTAATAACAAAGTGGTAGGACATAAAGACTAAGATAAGGGATCTCATTAGCATTTTGATTAGGGATAAAATCCATAAATTAAAATCCATTAGCTTGGCCCACCTAAATTCTATATTGGGGATAGTGGTAGACAAGATTCAAAGTCTAAGTTTGTGGACAAAGAGTTTGGATAGACTCCTAGATGATGATAAGGAATTGATTACTAGAATTGAACAACTCCTAGGAACTATGATATCTAATATTACCAAGACTATAGCCATGGGAATTATTGATGATGTAGAGTATAAGCATAAAGTTATCTTAGTAATGTAGGATGTAAAGGGCAAAAGCTAGGGTCAATCAGGGAGTTACAATGGTAGTATTTTGGGTATGATCTTCACAGCTGAGTAAAATATTGTAAAATACAAGAACATCAAGGAAGATATAGAAATAGATGATAAGGATGTGTATGACTTAGTTGATCAAGAAGAGGTCTACCTCCTAAAGACAGTTGTGGATCTAGAGTTTATCAAAGAACAATATCAAAGGGATATAAAACTTGTACAAGAATAATAAGGATATCTTTTGGTAATGGGCTCACCAGCTAATTAATATTCCTCTTTATAAAACATTGTAATATTTGAAATATGGAATATTATTTTATAAAGCATATACTAGTCTATTAGCATATTACCTCTAGGTCAGTCTAGTTTTGAAAAACAAATGTATTCTAGAACTTTATAAATAAGGACAACTATCACTTATCCTTTGTACATTTTGTATCTTATAACTGACTGGTATACTTCTTTGTATTTATATAAAAGGTAGTATTACCATTTTGTAAAGGGAGATATTTTTGATAAAATTTGTATAATCAAGGATTTATGCAAAGATTGTCCAAAATTGATTTCTCAATTTTTAATTTAGTTTTCTCTCAATTGTTGGTTCTAAATCTTAAATTTAAATAGTTTCTCTAAATTTTAAATCTACATTTATGATATAGGGTAGTAATTTGTTCTTATTTTAAATTAGCTAAAGGATCTTGAATTTGACTCATTTCATTTATTATATATTTAGATGTGATTATGCTATTTGAGTGTAGTAATAGTTCTTTAAAAAAATGTAGTTCTTACTTGTATTAATTCATATTATCCTTAGAAATTTGCCTAGTATATGGTGAGATCTAATATTATGTTATTTTTCATCATATATTGGTTAAATATAGGTTTAGTTATAATTGAAACTTTGTAATAACATTTGAGTCAAGGATAAGCAATCACTTGTTTTCTTTATGCCTTGCCCTTGCCTTTTGCTTCTTCTTTAACTAGATCGCTGTAGCTTAAATTTCATTGTAAATATCCATTTAGATTAATCTCTACATTAAATTTTTCATCATAATTCACTAATTATTATCATAAAATACCTAAAATTTATGAATAATTGGACTATGATGGCTCACAACCATCAATTAATATATTTTAATGGGGAAAATTAAATATTGCTTTGTCGCTATTTCACCACATGTAATATTATGTTACCACAACATGATACTCATGCTCTAGATTCCTATAATTCTAAAATGAGAAGTGTTATTGAACACTAAGGACATCTTTGGTATACATAGAGTCATCAACATGTCCCACTAGTGATAGGAGGGCTAATCTCTACGAATTGTTTGGATCTTTGCTTATCTTAGTCTATTTTGATCTAAGATTGGTGTTATCTTTAAACTTTTTAAGTAATTATTTACTTATAAGTGTAAATATCATTGATATTTGTGGTATCTAACCTATATTTGTGCTTCATTAGATAAAGATCATTGTTCTTTGAGGTTTGACACTTTTTTTTGGTAAACTTATCATAAACTTTGAAAATCCATAGTATTTGAAGTTAGGACAACTTGTTTTGAATAAAAATTGGCATATATTTCATAGATATTAATTTATTTGAGCTTAGAATGATAAATATATATCATATTTATGTAATTAAACACATATTTGAGTAATCTTAGTCAAATAATTATGTCTTTTACTATTCTTTATATAATATTTATAAAATGAGCTTGATGTGTAGGTTTAATCCTTATTCTTTATAAAGATTAGCCTGATACATCATATTTTAAACAAGATATTCAATATTCAAGTTGGAATTTATAAGGATTATAATTAGATCACACTCAGAGACAAGGGAACCTTTGCTTGACCTTGAGGTTCATAGAAGAGCCAATCATGATAAAGGTAGATGTAGGAGATCCAAATCAATACCAACTTCACCTCTTTAAGGTACCTTTGTCTTCAACCTTCATCTAGGTATGGATTGGTTGGGAGAATATTCAATAAATTTACTAGGTGTGGTACATGATCTCCCATGTAAACTTGAAAAGTATTTGTCTACATTTAGTCCAACTAGTATAGTGACTACTGAAGAGCACATAAAATATTTCAAAGTTACCTTAATGTTGCTAAATGTTGTGCATGAGGATGTAACATGTAGGTTTTTCCATTTTTATTTTAAATAAGCTAGCTATGAATGGTTTTTAAATATACCTAATAATTATATCACTATTTGGGATGGGTTTACTAATGTTATCATAGATCAGTTTGGTAAAATTATCAGTCCATATGTCATATACCATCAGTTAACCACCATTAAAAGAGATGCAAGCAAACCCATAATGTCCTTTAATGTTAGATTACAAAAAATGTATAGCACGACCATAGAGCCTTATAAACCTGATGATGTCTTGGCCCTAAAAATCTATGAAGATGTAGTAGATCCTATGACTTCTATATTTTTAAAGAGATCCATTCTAGCTATAACTTCATTAACCATGTCTCATTATAAATCAATGATAATTAATGATCAAATATATCCCCAAGGATAAATATCCTACTTAGTCCTAAATATCAACCCACACATGCCCATTATAAACATCTTCCCCAACAACTAGAATATTTCAACCTTAAACCAACTCTTAAATCTAAATTAATTACCCTTGAATCATGTTTCTCCCAATCAAAATGTAAGATTATTGAATCATCCTACTAATGGCATAAATGCAAATGAACAAGAGATTTAATACCATCTACTAATAATAACTAGGTGCACAATTATGAAACCCCCAATAATGAGAATGATTCTATCATGAGAATGGTCTAAAATTTAAGCATTGATTTCCTTTAGCTTCAAAAATAAGTTGGAAACACTACAGAAAACTCTAGTAGGAACTTCTCATCTCAAAGGTTCAATAGGCTAAAAAAAAGGTTTTAGAATGATAGTTTCCATAATAACAAGGCTAAGGAACCATCTTCTAGAAATAAGACCATGGACATTAATCTTACTAACTTTGCTTTGCCTAATTATTTTAGAGTACATTGCAAAACCAAACATGGTAAGATTAATTGTATATAGTTTTGTAAGGCTTTTGAGGATTTTGAAGATTAATTATACATATTTAAAGTGGTCCATAACAAGGATAGTGGTATAAGTACCTCAATATCCAAACCATCTGATCAATCCTTTATGGTATAGACCTTGCATTTACCCTTTTAAGAGGATAATGAGCCTAATAAGACCCCTAAGGAAATCTAGGCCTTCCAACAATTCTTGAAGAAGACGTATCCCTTAAGTAATAGAGAGTAGGGGCATCCCTTGACTACCTCAATGCCTCCAAATAACTTTGGAAATCCTCTTGAAAATTCTTCAAGCAATAATTTAGAGCTACCCAAAGGGAGAACCTCTAAGCCCAACATTGATATTCCTAGTTATTCTAATAAAATTGGATATAATATAATTGAGGATATGAAGAAGATAAAGGCTAAAATTACACTACATGAACTGATGTAGATTATATAATAAAGGGACCTCCTACTAGAATCATTGTAAAATAAGTCCAACAAACCACCTAAGGCTAACCATGCTAATGTGACTATGCACAAAGCTAAGATAGATTCTCCCCCTTTACTACTCACTATTAAGATGTTTGGTAAGAATTTGCTTAATATATTATTAGATTCTAGTGCATCCAGCAATATCATGCTAGTAATTATTTGAAAATATCTTTTCTTAACTCATATTAATTGTAATAGAGTTGTAGCTTACACAAATCTAGAGTTAAGGTAATTGGGGAACTTTAAAATATTCATATGAAATTGGCTTTAGAGCCTAGCTTATAGTAATTTATTGATATCCAAGTTTTTGACATTCCTTATGTGTATGGAATATTTTTAAGTAGGGAATGAACCAACACTTTAAATAGATACATGTCCACATATTGGTCACATTTTTGGCTACCTCAGAAAGGAGTTCCAAATTAGATCAGGGTTGAGAGAGAGACAAGAATGAAGCACATGATCACTAAGTACAATGCTATGACTAAAAGGGTCAACATAATTAATTTAGACTTTGAGGTTTTTACCCTAGAGGCTACAAAGGTATGTGATCATAAAAGTAATGTTGTTCCTAGACTGTGTAAGTTACATTTTGATGGTGTTAGGTGTAAGGCTAGATCTAGATTCAGTGTTATCCTAACTAATCCTAGTGGTAATAAATATCATGCATCCTATAGGCTTTAATTCTCTTTTACTAAAAATCTTGTTGAATATGAGGCCCTTATCCTAGGTTTGAAATTTATTAAAACTAATAAAGTTAAAGAATTTTTAGTCTATGGGGACTCATAACTCATAGTCAATCAGGTGAGAAGCATATTGTAGACACTTGAAAACTACACAATTTTAGATGTTAAAGTGCCTTAAACCCCTACCCATCTTTGAGTTAGTTGACCAACTAATTGACTTAGCATATTTATTAATTTACTAACTTAACTTTTTAAATCACCTCCTTTTTTAACCCATTTTCCTCTATACCTCAATCATCGATGGTTATCCTAACTATCGATGGTCAGGTCTCCAAGCTTGCCTTAAAGCTTTAAATAATTACTAGTTGCATGAGATAAGCATGACATATTTAGCAACTTCCATTTTCTGATGCAAACCAGCTTTAAAGTATCATAATTATCAACTTTTTCCTCTATCCATTTAGTAACTTCCTCCTACACATTTCGTAACTTCATCTTATAAAAGGAGAGAAGAAGGAGAAAAAAGGGATCTATAAATCAAGCAATTTGCATCCAATCTATCTTGAATCTAGGTATTTATAAAGCAAGAAATGTTAATGGAGACTCAAACCTCTATCAGTATCACTTTTGAATGCCAAAGTACTATCACTCTAGCCAAATTACTTTAGCATTCCACCACCAAGTTATAGGTACTTCTTACTTGTTTTTTTGATCTATATTCCATTTATAAACTCCCTACCCTATTAGACCCATCAAAATATTTTTTTTCATTCCACCTAATCCATAATAGACCTTTATTTTCCTAATTATCCAATCTACCATCCTTTTTTGATCATTTTTAGAATCACATAGGCAACCACTAATGGTTAGCCTAACTGTCAATAGTCACCTCAACCGTCGATGATCACCCAACTAATAATGGTTATCCCAACCATCGATTGTTAACCCAACCATTTATAGTCACTTTGGAAAAAAATAAAAAATTAATTTTCACCCCTTTGACCCAAATTAGACCCTATTTTCTATGTTCCTACCTATTCACAGAGACATTTTTGAACTTGACCCCAAATATCTTTAGATGAGTATTGATCCACTTTTTTTATATTTAGTCATTTTTCATAACAATAATATACTTTAATCTCATCTTACATGAATTTAATTTCTATTTGTTTAATGAAAATTTCCTTTATTTTCATTTATATCAACTTAATTATTCTAAATAGTGGATTGACAATCTCTTAGCAAGCTTGTGCTTCTTGGATCTAGCTCATGCTAGGTACTCCACTCAACCATATATCTAACAACCCTTTTTATAGAGTTTTTCTTATTTATAGGTTATTCCTTCTAAGACAAAAAAGAGTTTTCATAATTGTCTACATCATGCATGTACTTTTACTAGGTATTCTTTGACACACCTTATTACTAGATTCATTATTTCTAAATTAATAAATGAGTAGAAATTAATTGAAAAAATCTGGCATACCTAGTGGGACCTAACATCCCTTTCTCTCCCTTTATTTCATACTCATTGAATGACATCTAAAATGTATTTTTGGCTTAAAATAAACCTTTTGCATACATTGATTGCTTGTTTGTTTTAGTTCACCTAGTAACATAAAGATAAATTAATTAATCATAATTTTCACTCTTGTTATCACACACTTATCCAAACCACATAATTGATTAACACATCAAAACATACCTGAGATAAGACCTAACTAGGATTTCATCACCTAGCAGTAAACCTTACCCTTTCTCAACAATATTATTGGAGGTCATTACCAAGGGGAGAACCAACTCAACTCTCTGATTGAGTATAAATTCTAAGATTGGGTATATTTTGGTTAAGCACCCAACACCCTTATTGCTACAGTGTGTGAAGTGATGGGGTAAGCCTCAATACCAATCCATGTACTAAAGATCAATATATATTTCTCTCTTGAGAACCTAAACATAACCTAAAACCAACCTTAGATTTCTTCTTTAGTACTCAATCTACAAACCAATTTATTCATCACACATTATAAGGCATAAGCCAAAAGTGATTTCAAAATAAACTTAGGTTGTTAAACATTCTTTAGTGTATTTTTGGTTTCCTTGATTTCTTTTATTTTTCTTGCTCTTTGTTTGATGTGTGAGTTTAATTATTTTATCTCCCATTTCCTTTCATGGTCTTTACTCGATAGTAATTGAGGAATCAAAACAACCAACAACCACCTTCTTCTTCCTCCTCCATGAAGTATACCTCTGATGCTGAGGGTTCCCCTCATTTTTCTCCCCTTCCTACTAGGCCACTAATTATTATTGAGGGTGATCTAGATTTTGTTACCTTGATAAAAACACTATGTCTCTTCAACATTACCTAAACACCTTATCTAACCATACCCATTTCACTTTGGTTCCTTCTATGGATCCATATTATGGAATGCCTTCAAATATTTTGGTGGGTGCTACCTCAACCCAACCCATGCTCACCCAAGTCTCTTATTCTTCCAATATCCTACCTACTACCACTCCCCAAACTCCTTATAACATCCCAATTAGTAACCAAACACATACTACCCCAACCAATACCTCTAACATTGGGTCAACTTTACCCCTTGTTACCTATACTCCTTCTACCATGGGGGTATCGTATACCCATATTTATACCATTCCCCTTAGTTCAAAAAACCCACCAACTTCTACCTCAATTCAAATTTTGGTACTTTCCATACCTCAAACCCTCCCACCTATTAGCAATAGAGTTACCACCCACCAATAGCCAACTATCACTTTCATACCTCCAACCTAATCTACATCTATACAACTATCCACCAACCCAAACATACCTCTAAATCAACCCCTATCAACCCCCCAACATGTACCCATGGCATCTTGCCCATATGTGTCTAAACCATAAGGATACATAACTCTTTCTACCCAACCATTTATGTCAATCAACCCTTATGTGGCACTATCCAAACCTCTTATAACCACTTACCAATATGTGGTTTCTTCAACACCCTCTATCACTTATCCATACATTCCTACCACCCAACCTCAACAAAACTTACTACCTTAGTATGTAGCTTCCCAAACTTAAATAGATTTGGTCTAGATGTTAATGGATAAAATGACCAACCTAGAGTCATCTATCTTCCAGTCTCATAACCCTTTATCCTATGATAAAAAATTTAATGAACACATCCATCCATCCATTCCTATCCATGCTTATCCTCCCTAATGAAAATTACCCAAGTTTTCCAAATTCTTAGCTAAGGAGGACCCCAATAATATTTGAGATCATTTCATCACTCTTGTTGTTTGATCACATATGATGATGCTCTCCTCCTTTGTAACTTCCCCATGTCTTTATCAGGACTAGCCCTTGACTAGTATAGTTCACTCACCAAGCACTCCATATTTTCAATCTCCCAACTTTCCCAAATATTTTTAGATCATTTATCAATAAACATATCTAAAAATGTGTCTATAACCAATCTCTATTCTATTAGGCTATTTGATGGTGAATCAATTTCCAATTTTGTAACAAGATGGAGATGTCTCATCAACTAACTTTATTTTTCCTTACCCCAACCTAAGTTGATTGATATCTTCACTTGAGTTTGTGCCAAACATATTTTCCCCACTCTTCAAGTTCAAAAAATTATAATTTTTGATGAGGCATTCACCATTGTATGTACACTTGAAAACTGAGCCATTGACAAAGGCAAATTAAAACTTCAAAACAAAAAATCTAGTTTTAAATATAATGATCCTCCCTCCACCAAAACTACTAACCAATAATAAGTGAAGGCATATTCTAACTCAATTATCCTAAAGACTACCCCACCACCAACTATCAATCAACCCCATCAAAATAATTCTTCTAACCTTACCTACCAAAAAAATTGAAACCAAAATTGAGCTCCTCCAAAAAAATATACTCCCATAAGGGAGTTTTATGCCTCAATTTTGGACAAATTGATCAAACTAACCTCATATAACTTCCACCTATCAGACCACCCCAACAATTTGATGCTTCTTTTCCCATTTTTGGTTAGTAAAATGAGAATGACAATTGTGCTTTTCATCAAGTTATCAAACAAACATCAATAGATGCAATACCTTCAAGAGTTTATTCCAAAACATAATCAATAGTGGAGAACTTAAATTTGATAATCCCAATGCACCTCATAATTATTCCTTTAACATGTTTTGTAAACCTTTTCCCAATCATGCTCCTTCTACCCATCCTCGTGACAACAAATTAGAATCATCTCACTCTCATGATGCACATTAAATCAATGTTATTATTAGTGAAACCATTGTATAAGAAATCACTACCTTAACCACTTATTTCTCCATTTCACTTATATAATTAGTGGACTCACCTTATAATCCTTTGGCTACTCAAATGAAGGAATCAAACACCCCTCTCTATTCATTTGATGAGACCTTAACTTTATCTACCTCTCCTTTGATGGAAACACTAAAGGAGGAGACATTAACCATTTATTCTTCTTCAAATCCAACCATTAAAGTGGTATAACTACCTTCCATTCCTTTTAAAACCCAAACAAAGGAAGCAACCATGTATATTCCTTCACTTGAGGACAACACACCTATCATTCCCATTATATAACAATCTATTCATTCTTTGGAATCCATCCCACAAGAGAGAGTTACCTCATCCACCCAAATATAAATTTTGGAACCCCCCATCAAGAACAAGGATGAAGGAGTCATCCCCTCTTCTCCACCTAAGGGATTAATTTTTGAAACCAATGACTAAGGAACCAAACCTATTTACAAGCCATTTTCTATACTAGTCTAAAGTCTAGAGTTTACTTCTCAACCCAATTTTAATAGAGCCACCTTTTAACATAATTTAGGGATAACTTATAAAAATAAATATAAATCTTAAACCTCACTTAAATCCATCCTTAAGCCCATTATTACCCCTCCATCAAATACCTCTTATTTCAAAATCATAGGAAAACCATCCCACCTACCTCCATCAAAAATTGTCAAATCAGCTTACGCCTCTCTCACTAAAACTATCAATAATCTTGTAATCCTTCCTATAACTATTTTAACTCACCCCTCTTTGATGTTGGACTTAACTCCATATAGTCTACCAAAGAAACCCGAAAGCAAAAAAATTGAGAAGGTAGAATTACCCAAACCACAACCTTGAACTAGACCCATACCACTACCTTCCCACTTGATTTCTATCTTAGGAAACCATCCCTAGACCATCCTAATCACCTAATCTTCCTTTATTAATCCATCCCCCTTTTATTTACCTAAACCTACACCCACTAAATCATCTAGTTCCCCATGATTCTTAACCAACTTATCTGCCTCTACATTTTGACCTATATCTAACCCCTCATCATCTAAATATTCAACCTCTAGATTAATTACCCTAAAATAACTCATTACTAATAAATTTCAACCACCAACCAAAACCATTCCACCACCTACAAATTTTAAGGTAAAAACTACCTCTATGAGGGCTCCCATCCCTAAACCTATAAACCCATCACCTCTAACACCTTTGCATGAATCCTATTTAACCATCCTAAATAGGTTATTGCAAACTTCTTCCATTATCTTACCACCTATCAAACCATTATAGCCCTCCAACACCAAACCATCTTGGTTTAATGATAACTTGATTTGTGCATACCATAGGGTACTAAGACATGGCATGGATAACTACAAAGATTTTTGGGCACTTTTTCATTGCCTATATGATGAGGATGATATATTATTAGGTGAACCTCCTTTACCTCCATTACCAATCCTACCATCAACCCAACCTACCCAACCTTTACCTATGCCCCCACTCTCATCCAAGAGTGAGGAGGAGGAACTAAAAAAACCACCAAACCCAACAAATCCCCCTATCCATACTATTCATATGGTTACCTAATTATGGGCCCAATAAAAAGACAACGGAAAAGACAAAGTCTCCATTCCTTGGACATACCCTTCAGCCCCTTAAACTTCTAACCAATACCAAACACCTACAACTTCGTCACCTTCACAACCACCAAAACCCAAAGTATCCATTTTGGGACCCTCTCCCTCCAACCCTTTTGAATCTATCCAATGTATCATGTTGAAATAGATTCACCAAACACTGATAAAGATGAGCCTTTATGAACTAATTAACACCTCACCTCACCATTATCAGGCATTGATAGAGGCTTTGAAATCTATAAAGGTTTGACTAGATGACCCATAACCTCATGTACCCTTTGGTGGAGCCCTCTAAATTTAAACCTTCATCACCTTTTAGGACTTTAAAATACTTCATGTTCATCTTAATAATTTTGATCCTCCACTCTTTATTACCACATACATTAATCACACCCATGTCAAAAGGGTAATGATCAATGGAGGAGATAACATCAACATTATCTCCTCCCATGCTTATGAATAATTGTAGCTTCCCAAGAACATCATGTCAAAAAGCATAGTGACTCTTCACTCCTTCAATGATATTATAGCCACAACCTTGGGGATAGTTTTCCTTCATATCCACTTGGGACCTTTCACTATTCCTAAGCTTTTTTACATTATAGAGGGTGATTTCCATTATAATGTGTTACTTTGATGCCCTTGGATCTATGCCATGAGTTATGTCCCTTCTACCTTTCATCGATGTGTGAAATTTGAGCACAAATATCAAGTTTTTACCATAAAATTTGATCCTAGTCCTTTTTCCTCTTGCAATATGACATATCAGCCTAATTATGTTCTTATCCCTCACTCATCCACCTCACAATAAATTATTAATAACACTACCTCACTACGAACCAAAACCAACAACACTCCCATTGACAGTAGTGATAAAGCTTCAACTAGCTCATATATTCCTTATTCTCATACCCCCATAGAGAACCTTTTGGAGTCCACATTCCAACATCTCTCCCTTAGGTAATATCAAAATTTAGCATTGGACACTTTCCTTAATCTACACAAGTATGGGAGTCTAAAAAATGACCCTTCCTACAATCCCAACATCAAAACCATTATCCCTTTTAGGCTCCCTAACCATAAAAAAAAATTCATTTATGGGGGACTTCATCAACCACTTTTCACACCCACCACTACCTCATCCATCTAACTATTCGCCCTCAACTTCTCTTAACTCAACAAACTAGCATTTTCTAAAACCTACCTTTATAGGTATGTTTAGAAGGGGTTTATTCTTGGCCTTTATGAAAAGGGACCTCACAAGTTACCCATCATTAAAACTCAAAATCATCATGAGTTATTTAGCCTTAGGTTTATACCACTATAAGAACCCATATCACCAAAATCAATCGTCACCATCGATGATGAGGATGTCACATATTCACCAACCCTATCTCCCTCAATGTTTGAAGACTCTAATATCATACCATCTATCTTTTTATATCAATATTGTTAGGTTGGGCCCTCTAACATATCAAAGGGGCAACCAAATTTAAACCCTTCCTCTCATCCATCCTAAAATGATATAGAGGGATTTTCCTACCATCAACACCATCCAACATCAAGATGATGATTCCATTCTCACGTATTTTGGTGTGGGGGATTATTGTCCATAAATCCCTTCCTCCTGAGAACTAAACCATGCTAAATGAATCCACCATTGATGTCAACTTAGGTACTTAGGATAACCCCCATATCATCAAAATTGGCCAATAATTAAATTCCATAAAACAACAAGATTACCCTTCTTTCCTTCATGACTAAAACATAGTGTTTGCTTGGTCCTATTAAGATATGTCAAAAATTAACCCTTTTATTTCCATCCAAAACATTGTGACCTATCCTAAGGTTAAGCCAGTGTGGGAAAAGATTCATAGGATACACCCTTGCATATCCCTTCTTGTCAAAGAATAATTTCAATATCTCTTATCCATTAACTTCATCCAATCCATTGATTATCCAAAATGGGTTTCTAACATTGTTCCCATTACCAAACACATAGGGAGACTTTACCTTTATATCAGCTCTTGTGACCTTAACTTCACTTGCCCAAAGGATGAATTCCCTTTGGCTAACATCAACCAACTTTTTGATATTATAGTTGGCCATGAAATTTTATCTCTCATGGATAATTTTTCACGATATAATCAGATCTTGATTACTCCCAAATATTAGCATAAAACTTCCTTTATCACCCCATGGGGGACATTCTATTATAGGTTCATGCCTTTTGGTCTAAATAATGCTAGAGAAACCTATTAGCATTCTATGACCTATATATTTCATGATATCATCCATAAAATTATAGAGGACTATGTGGATGATCTCTTTGGGAAATCCAGACACCACAATGATTACCTATCACTTCTCACAATCATCTTCAATATACCAATCTATTATCATGTCAATATTAATCCTAAGAAATGCATTTTTGTGGTCTTATTTGGTAAAATTCTTGTATTTATCATCTCTCTTTGATGAATCAAAATAGAGCCTACCAAAGTTAGAGTAATATTTGAAATGCCTCCTCCTACTAATCTTAAGTAACTATATAGCCTGTAGGGGAAGCTCCAATCTATCTATCACTTCATCTCCTAGCTATGAGATAGATGTCAGCCCTTTCACCATCTCCTTAAGAAAGACAGCTCTTTTAAGTGGACCAAGGACTATCAACAAGACTTTGATTCAATCAAGGAGTACCTTCTTTCTCCACCCATTCATATTCATCCCAAAGAGGACCAACCCTTATACATTTTTATATCTACCAAGGACCATTCCTTGAGGCTAATTCTCTCTCATCATGATGAACAAAATAAAGAGAAAGTCATCTATTACATTAGTCATACACTCATAGAATATGAGACTAGGTATACCCATCCTAAGAAATTTTTCCTTGACTTAGTATTTGTGGCCTCCAAACACTACCATTACATTCTTAATCATAAAACCTATGTCATCACTAAAACCAACCCACGCAAATACATGCACTCTAAACCATACTAAAACCAATGTATGGCTAAGTGTCTCATGCTCCTAAATAAATTTTATCTTGAGTTCCTTCATCAAAAGTTAATTAAAGGGTAGGTCATTGCTAACCAATTGGCCAAAGCTCCTCTACTAGATAATTAACCATTTCCTCTTGCATTTCACAATGAGTCCATTGTAACTCTTTCTCCAGAGGAACCCACCTACTAGATGCCCATTTTTTTTATGGATCTAAATGAAAACATGGTGGGGTGATGGAATTATTATCATTCCCATTAATAATGAACCTCTTCCCTTTCCTTTAAACTTTACTTTTAATGCACCAACAATGTGGCCAAATATGAAGCCTTGGTCATAGGTCTCCAAACCGCTCAAGCTTTGGGAGTTAAAATAGTTAGTATCTTTGGTGATTCTCAGCTGGTCATCAATTAGGTAAATGGATATTATCAATGTAAAAATAATGTCCTATTAAAGTAAAAAATAACTCTTAGACATTCTTAGCATCATTCAATCATTACCTTATCCAATTAGCTCCTCAATCTACCAATAATTTTCCAAACATGATGGCTTCCCTTTCTTCCCAAATCCCATCTTAGCTTACTAAATATAAACTATTTGTTAATATCCATCATTTTATCACACCCTCATATATCAATTCTTACATTCCTACCATTTTTAATGTGGAAGCATCCCCTTCCGACATTTAGTAAAACCAAACTTTTGACTGCCTTAACCTTGGAATTGTTCCTCCCAAATTTTTGAAGAATACCTAAAGATCTTTTATTCAAAGTACCTCTTATTACATCATACTATAGGGATTCCTTTAAAAACATGGTTTTGATAGTCTCCTTATCCATTTCCTTCGCATTCATGAAGTTTCCCATGCTATCAAGGAGACACATAATAAAATCTATGGGGGATACTTTAGTGGCCTAACTGTCACTAAACATATACTTTGCCTTGGCTATTATTGACCCACACTCAATCAAGATTGTTGTGATTATGGAAAGGAGTGTGTCAAATATCAACAAAATGCTAATTTACATTATGCACCTACCCATGGCCTTTGAGTATCCAAGGACTACTGGCCCTTCTCATAATGGGGTCTCAATCTAATTTGGGAAATCAACCCTCATTCTTCACATTGACATCAATCTATCATTACTACCATTGAATATTTCACTAAATGGGTAAAATCCATTCCTCTTATCTTGACCAAAGCTAAAAAGATCATCAATTTCATTAATCATCATATCATCGACTTCTTTGGTGTTCCCCATAAGATCATCACTAATAATGGCAAATATTTTTAAAATAAGAAATTACAAGATTTTTATGATGATTTTGGCATCAAATTAAGATTCTCATCTCCCTACCATCCACAAGAAAATAGATAGGTAGAATCCTCTTAAAAAATTCTCAATAAAATGTTAACCAAAGTAGTTAATGCTTTAGGTCAGGATTGACATTTTCACATCCCTTTCTATTTATGGGCCTATCACACTAGCATTCAAACTTATATGAGTGCTACACATTTATCTCTAGTCTTTAGAGCTAAATCAATCTTACCTATTGAATTCTATATTCCCTATCTTTACATCTCTCTTCATGAGATCCTTTCTAAGAGTGATTATCATCAAGAAAATATATCACGTCTTGAACTATTTGATTAAAATAATCTTGATACACTCAATCATCTTCATTTCTATCAAGAATGAATCAAGCATGCTTATAAAAAACACTTGAAAGAGCCCCAACATTCAATATCGAAAACCTCATCCTTAAGGAAAACTAACATGTAACTAATATGGAGAAAAAAAGGCATGTTTGCTTTCAATTGACTTGGACCCTACATCATAACCCATAAGTATGGATCAAGAGCTTATCATCTGTCTTCTCTCAAGGGTAAGCCAGAACTTGAGACTCTCAATGCTTTGCATATGTGTATTTTTTATTGTTAAAATAAGGATCAAACTCACCTTTGTGTCTAAATTAAGCTCATCTGTTGGTTTATGATATTTTCACTCCCCTTATATTTCCACCCAATTCCTCTTGAGGACATGTGATTACAACATAAAACCATGTGATTATCTATCATAATTATAGCTTAATCCTAAGCATGGATACCATGGATCTACCCATGGTATGGTTCTCATGGATACTTTTCATCTCTAATCAAATGGAATCTCATAATTAGTTGTCTCTCAAACCACTTTCCCTTAGCTACCATTAACCTCTTGTGCTAAAAATCTTTCCCCCATAAATGTTGACCTCTAAGCTTAAATAGACTTGTCCATATCTAAAACCAAGCATTTAAAATCAAATTGGGATACCAAACTAATACTTGGGTCCATATCTCTAGCATTGTAGACCAATCCCTTGAAGGATGGTTGAAAAAACCTAAATTGTTTAAGATAGACTACTCCCTTCAAGGATAGCTACAATAATAAATCTAACTTTAGACCACTCCCTTGAAGGATGGCTAAACCAAAGTCTATCAAAACAATCATTTGAAGCTTCCTATATTGATCAACTTCACCAATTCTATCAACACCATAAAAGTAACAAGTAACCCTATGTCAAAATAAAATCAAGCAAGCCACAGTTAGCTTTTACATATGGCATTAGTAGACTTACCACATCTATTAGTCTACACATTATATAAAGGCAAGGACTTGTCTATTAGGGTTTTTTTAGTCACCTAAAGAAGGGGCAAGATAACTCACATCAGGTTCCCATATTACCCATTTCCCATTCAACCGTCTACTTATCACCTACTTTACCTTCTTCAATTCTCTAAGATAAAAGGACTATGAGATTACTTGACACAAAGTGATCCCACTACCTTCTTTTCTGATCAAAGCATACTCATAAAAAAAAATTGGAATGACTCATTTTCATTAAGCTAATTTGACTTTAGTTTTATTGGGCCTTTGTCAATGACAACATCATGCCTTTCTTACCCTATCATTATTAGTTCATGAAGACATGTGTCTCATGATTCTTTTATTTTTTCCCACATATAGTTTATTAATTATACCTACTTTATGTGTTTTCATTATATTCTTATATCACATACCATATCCAAAAAAAATTAACATCATCGATATACATTTCAAACTATGAGCCCAAACATTAATCATATCATAAACCATATCATCAAAAACCACAATCCAAACCATCCTATCCATGATCATGACGATAAATAAACACATTATTCACAATATAATCACCAAAAAATATTAGTATATTAGATTCAAAATCACAAGCACATTCTCATATCTATCCAAAACACAAAACAAAGCATATTCTCCATTAAAATGTCATCATATGCCTAACATTACACATCCACATATCACCTTATAGACCATGGGGCATGAGAATCCTACAATTTACCCACATCAAAACATATACCATGCACATTCCTAAACATTAAAACTAATGAAACGTAAATAAACCACATCATAACCATGAAATAACCATTTCATATCTATGGACTATGTCATCATTCTCTTTACCATCAATATCTATATTTTTTCACAAACATAAAATAACCATGATCATATATACAAAATTATTTTATACCCACACTTAAAATCATATATACATCATAGCCATCACATGAGCAAAACATCAACAACAAAAATCAATATATATATATCAAGAGTCATCGTCACCTCATCATCATAATTATAAAACATCCATAAACATCGTAAACATCTAGTCCATGCCATCATATCATCAATACATAATAATCATCATAAACATTAGAACATATGATATACATATCATCAATACTTATGCCTACACCTACACTACCATCTATTGGTGCCCTCCTTGATATCCATACCTATCCCACTATTGAGGCCTACTATCCTAGAGTATCTATCAAAGGAACCCCTACCAAGTTGGCCCTATACTTTCCATATCTCATCTCTAATGGTAATTATGCTAGCATTATCATCTTGTAATATCTTAGCTCCTCCATAATGGCCAAGTACTATGTCCATGGAACTATATCAAGTGGTCCTCTTATGGTTGCTCATACCCTATATCTTAGTGAATCTATCTCTTGATTCACTAACCCAAGAGATATCCTCACCTAATCTTACTCTCCAATCAAGGTGGAAATATAACTTTACAAAATGACCACCTATCCTTGTAAGCTAGTAATGTGGACCTATGCCACTGCCAGTACTACTACCACTTATCCATCTTGTGTTGTTATCCTAGTAGGATCCAAATCTATAAGCTGCTAACCATCATCACCCCATCTAAATTTATAATCTATATATCTAACTTAGTACCAAGATGCATACCCATGTACAATACCTACATCATCAATGGTGGCTCTAGCTGGTAACTCCTCATGGTCCAAAAGGACAATTTGTAGCTATGGCTCTAGGAATTAAACTTGATGTCATCCCTCCTATATCTAAGGAAATTTTGTGGGATCCCCTACACCAATCCAAACTTTTTATGCACTTGGTCAAATATGATAATCTTCATCTCACCATCCCACCTCCCATAGATCCATCACTAGCTTTACAATGATAATGTGTGGTAGTTATAACCTACCTACCTCAATCAGCTCACGTAGGGCCTCCACACTATGTCACCCACCACTAAACCATATAAATCATATTTTAACTACTCTATATATTGGGCACGAACACTATCCCCTATTAACACATAATCTCCTCTCCATCTCATAAATCCCACTTTATAGTCCATTAACACATACCCATCCCAAGGTAACCCCAATGGTCTCAACACTTGAATGTGCTCATACACCCATTAATTGAGAAAAAACATAATGTTAACATTATATTTCCTATGTGGCTCAAAAGGCCCAAAGCTCCCTATACATTTACACTAATAACATAGGGGCCCAACTGAACATAGTCCTCTCTAAAAGCATCTACACTAATACTCTTAATAAAAGACATGGAAACTAGTTTTTGCTTGAATTTGGTAACGTGAAGCATGACACACCCATCATCATCATAGTCAATAAACAGATATCCCTTGGGGCCCTCTAGTATAGTGTCCCAAATAAAAACCTATTTACATGATATCTAGCCTAAACCCAATCCATTCCATATATCAAGTCCATGAAATAATCTCTCTCCTCACTCTCTACATGATAAATTTTCTCCCCCTAAATGGGTAACCATATGATACACTAAATTTCCTTAAGGAGAATCATCATCTCCCCCATTAGTAGTAGAAAAGTTTTCATACCTAGGTCCCATCTATTGATGAGGGCTATGATCATGGTCACATCCTCTGGTAGGTGACAATAGTGTGTCATGGCTCCTAGGCCAACCTCCTCCATATTCCTCTAATTTTATTCCATCATCCCATCATGAACCATGGAAAATATCTTAGGAACTCAGTCCCTCATCTAAATCCACTCACAGGACTACCATAAAACAACATTATCATGCCTACTTAGTTGTTAAAGTTGAGCTCACTACCCATCTACACTTATCTTTTCACCCTATTTCCGTCTAACCCACTCTATCTACCCTATTACCTCTGGAAATCAACCAAGCTTCTACCTCTATTCATAACATACTAATACTTTATTTTAAACCACCTAAATACTTCTAATAACCCACCCCATCGACTCCTCATCCTATCTAACTCTTCAACATAAACCTCCATCCATTATCTACATATATTTAGGCATTTACCCACTTTATCACCTTCTCCAACATGTTCACCACTCTTTTGAATGATTATTCATCACCCTTTCACTACTTTCCACACATATTCTAACCCAATTCACCTTAACCAAATCACTACTTTTACAACCTATAACAAAACACTCAACACCATCAACCCAATTTCAATTTTTATGACCTATCATAACCTTTTCAAAAATTTCAAACACATTTAACTACCCTCAACATATTTTACCCTTTTATTATTTTTAACCAATATTTTAAAATTTACATAACAACTATTAACCACTTCAAAAATAATTTAAAACCCCCTTAAATAACACTTTACATTTCAAACCATTCAAAAAATTTAAATACCACCTCTTTTCTCACAACTTGCTCGACCACCGACAACTCTTAGAACCATTGACAGTCCCTTAGGGACCCTTTTACCCCTAGTTTTGACCATTAATAGCCAGGTCAAATCACTGATGGTCACTATGTGCGACCACCAATGACACAACCCTTGAACCCTTGACCTCATGACACACCCTAAAATAACTACCTACCCTCATTAACCTACCTAAAACTAATCCCCAACCCATTCCAAAACACCACCCATTTTTTCCCTATAAATTTTCCACTTTAATTAAATTCTAAAAACCCTTAGACCTAGGGCATCATTCACTGATACCCCTACCAAACCTTATTTTTTTCCTTTCTACCTAATCAATATAACTTCGAACCAACATAATTTACTTAACTATAAAATTTAAAATAATACCCACCTCATTGCCTAATTATTGACATGATTAATTCCCTCATCCTACCACCTATTCATGTCTTCATACACCCTCCAACGAATCCACAATCAGTCTACCTTACACACATTATCAACCAATCACAACACTCCACCTCAGCACACTCTAGCCCAAAACCCAAAATACACAAAATATCTAACACACACATTAAAATGAGCTGAATGGTGAAAATGAAATTTAGATTTTAATTTTTACATTTTGGATTTTAGGGTTCCCCCTAACCATTGATAGTTAGGGTGACCATCGATGATTGACCTAGTAGAAGACCTTAACTATCATTGGTCAGGATTCCTTCCACTTTTTTCAAGGATTTTCACTGTACCCCACCTAGGTGATGACCTTGGGAGATTACCTACTATCAAATAAACCAAGATTTGACCTATCAAAGATTACCCATTTAACCAAGCCATTTAACCCACCCATTTTCCCACATCCACCTTAATGTTAGCTTCTTGGACACAAACCATTCATATATTTTTTAATAACCTTGTCTTGATCATTCTAATTACACTGACCAACCTTACCATATTGCATTTTTTAACTTCACACCACCTCATGCATGACCAAACAATTTATGTTGTTTTGTGGGAGTACTTCATACCCTTGGTACCTACTACCAATGTCAACCCTATCTAGAGGTCTTGATAGGCTTAACCTGATTAGCTATGACCAATTTTATGGATTGGTTACCCTATCATATGTTTCCTAGAACCCAAGATTATTTTTATCAACATTGGAAACTTTAATCTCTACATGATCTTAATTATCACACTTAGTCACATTTTATGTGCACTTTTGTGTCTCAACTACCCTCACCCACCTTATGACTATCTCTTTACCATTTATCAAACCCTGAAGTAATTTCACCTTTACTTCATCATCTCTTAGTTTGAGGGAGTCTACCCCCTCCCACACTTGAAGAAATCGGGCCATGACCATAATCCACTTGTTTTTATTTTTTATCTTATTAATCCAAAGTTTCATAACAAAAAGGGGCAAAATGTAAATAATAAAAAAACTACATAGTTTTAGATGTTGAAATGCCTTGAACCCCTACCCAACTTTCAGGGTAGTTGACCACCTAGTTGACTTAGCCTATTTATTAATTTACTAACTTAACTTTTTAAATCACCCTTTTTTCTAACCCATTTTCCTCTAGACCTCAACCATCGATGGTTAGCTTGACCATTGATATTCAAGTCTCTAAGCCTACTTTAAAGCTTTAAATAATTACTAGATATATGAGATAAGCATGGCACATTTAGAAATTTCTATTTTGTGATGAAAACTAGCTTTAAAGCATCATAATTAGTAACTTTTTCCTCTATCCATTTGTCAACTTTCTTTTGCATATTTATTAACTTCATCTTATAAAAGGAGAGAAGCAAGTGAAAAAAGGGATCCAAAAATTGAGAAATTTGCATCCAAGCTATCTTACATCCAAGTATCTAGTAAATAAGTAGTGTCAATAAAGACCTAAACCTCTATCAGTATCACTTTTGAAGGCTAAAGTACTATCACTCTAGCCAAATATCTTCAACCTTCTACCACCAAGTTATAGGTACCTCTTTCTTGTTTTATTTTATTTATATTCCATTTCTAACCTCCCTACCCTATCAAACCCATCAAAATCTTATTTTTCATTCCCCCTAATCCATAATAGACCTCTATTTTCCTAATTACCCAATTTTCCATCTTTTTTATCATTTTTAGATTAACACAGGCAACCACTAATGGTTATCCTAACCATTGATAGTTACCCTATCATTGATGGTTAACCCAACCACCGATTATTAACCCATCTATTGACGACCACTATGGTAGAAAATAACAAGTTATTTTCACCCCCATAATCCCAACTAGACCTTATTTTCTACATTCCTAACTATTTAAAGAGACTTTTCTAAATTTTTTAACCTGACCCCAACAATCTCAGCATGAGTATTAACCTACTTTTGCTATATTTAGTCATTTTGTTTAATAATAAATTTACTTTCATCTCATCTTACATGCATTTAATTTATAGTTTTGGAATACAAATTTCCTTTCTTTTTATTTATATCAACTTAATTATTCTAAATAGTAGATTGATAGCCTCTTAGCAAGCTTGTGCTTCTTAGATCTAGCTCACACTAGGCATTCCACTCAACCATATATATAACAACATTATTTTTTAGTGTCTGTATTATCTACAGGTTATTCCTTCTAATCCGAAGTGGAGTTCTCAACATCATCTAGATCACATGTGCACTTTTACCAAGTATTATTATACACACCATATTACTAGTTTCATTATTTGATTCTAAATTAAGAAATGAACAAAAATTAACTAAAACATAAATATCAATACAAACTCTCATATCTTAAGAGGTATAAGTTTAGGGTCTAGGATCTCATTGATTATTTTAATGCTTTTGGTATTGTCTTTGTCCCAAGAGAATAGAACTAAGCTAATGATGAGTTGACATCTATTATAGAAAACCTCATGCCCAACCAAGACTCACCTAACTTCAACATTGACATGATTCTTATCCTTTAGTGCCTGATAATGTTAATAATTTTCAAGTCTTTAGTGATGATAAATAGATATTAGATTTCATAACTAATTATGGAGTATTTGAGGCTTAGATCATTGATGAGACTAATGAAAATGCACATAGGAAGGACAATTTTGATGGTAAAGTCATTTAGTTGAATGACAACAAAATCCCCAAAGATATGATTGACTTAGAGAGGCTATTTGACCAAGATAGACTAGCTAAGGTTTATAATATTTCTAAGGTAAGTGGGAAGGACTACAATGTAATGGATCTTGGCCCCCAAGATCAACCTCAACTAGTGAATGTGGGAAAAGCCTACACCAATATTGAGAAAAAGAAGGTTAAATAATTGCTAAGTAGGTATAAGGATGTCATAACTTGGCCCTATGATGACCTAAAGATCTTTGATCCAAGGGTCATCACCCATACTATACCCCTTAAATAAAGTTGTAATCCCTTCAAAAAAAATCAAAGGATAGTAAATCCTAACCTAGAACTAATCATATTTAAGGAGGTCAAGATATTAATAGATGCCAAAATTATGTTTCCCATCAAGCATTCTACTTGGGTGGCTAATTTGGTGCCAATCAGGAAGAAAAATGGTGAGATTAAACTATGCATTGATTTTATAAATTTAAACAATGAATCTAAAAATAATAAGTATCCTCTTCCTTCTCTTGACCAAGTAATTCAAGTTATTTCAATTTCAGATATGATGTCTTTCCTTGATGGATTTTTAGGTTACAACTAAGTGTTAGTTGATAAGGAAGATAGGATGAAAACAACCTTCATAATCAAATAGGGAACCTTACCCTACAAGAGAATGATTTTTGGGATAATAAATGTAGGAAATACCTTTAAAATGGAAAAAAACCATGCCTTTTAGGGATTGATATGTAAGTTCATCATTATATATATGGATTATCTAACTTTTTTTTCTAAAAATAGGGAATATCACTTTATGCACTTACAATAAGTTTTTGAGAGATACAGAAGGTATGGAATCTCCTTAAATCCCCAAAAAGTATCTTTTATGTTATTGAAGGCAAATTATTGGGTCATGTCATAACTAAACATGGGATCTCTATATATCTTAAAAGAGTGGAAGCTATATCTAGGATATAGCCTCGAAATAGTAGAAAAGAACTAAAGTCATTTTTTGGTAAGATAAAATTTGTAAGAAAGTTCATTTTTGGCTTTACAGAGATTGTCAAGACACTAAATGACATGATAAAGAAGGATGCCAAGGTCACTTGGAATGAAGAGTCTAGGAAGGTATTCAATGATATCAAGGAAGCCACTAGCCAAGCTCTAGTACTGATAAGTCCTAGCTTTTCAAAGGACATTTATCTCTACTCTTAAGGACCTAACTTAAAAGATTGATAAGTGTGATAACCCAATTGATTTTATGAGCAATAACTTTAATAATCTTAAGTTAAACTATTTATTAATTAAGAAGTAGGTGTATGCATTAGTTAAGGAATTAAATAAACTTAGGCACTATATCATTAGAAAGAAGGTTCATACTATTTTAGCTAACCCTAACACAAAGCTTATGTTGAGTTAGAATGAGATTGGAGAATGTAGAGGTAAGTAGATGTCAATTTTTTAGGAATATGACATAGAAATGAAGACAAAAAAACTGTTAAGGCATCAAGGCTTGATTCAAATGATTGTTAATACCAACCCCAAGCTGAGTATTATGCAAGTTGATCAATAGATTTTTCAAGATAATAAGTTTTATGATTCCATCATAAATTTAATAATGAATGATAATCATCCTAAAAGACTATTTAAGGAACAAAAGAGGGAACTAAGGCTGAAAGCAGTCCATTATATGATCACAGATGGGATCTTGTATAGAAATAACTTTGAAGGAAGCTACCTAAGATGTGTCTCATAAGAAGAATCCACCTAGATCATGATAACCTATTATGAAAAGATAGGTAGTGGACATCCATTTGGAAGAAACACAACCCACAAGATCCTAAGAGCTAACTACTATAAGCCATCTATTTTCAAAGATGCCCATAAGAATGTAAGGGAATGTCACTCCTACCATATTTTTACCATGAAGGAACCAAAGTAAGAAATGCCTTTACAACCATTTATGTTTGACAAACCCTTTGCTCAATGGGTATTGTATTTTGTTGGTGTGATCAATCCCAAATCATCTTAAGGTCACAAGTATGTCCTGAATACCATAGATTATTGCATAAGGTAGACTAAAGTGGTAGCCACCAAACAATGCAAGACTAAACAAGTGATCTATTTCTTAGAGGAAAACATCTATACTAGATTTGAAACTCTAGTCTCTCTGATGTGTGAAAATAGATCTAATTTTATATCGATAAACTTGATAGAATCAGCCTATGACAATGGAATTTATATCAAGTTCTCATCCAATTGTTATCCCCAAGGAAATGGAGTTTTTGAGTTTACCAACAAGAACCTAATGAAGGAAATCAAGAAGTTTGTTATAGACAAGCCTAGGATTTGGCATAATATTCTTAAGTATGACTTATGGGAAAATATGTTTAGAATAGAGAAATCCTTTAAGGATTCACCATTTATATTGGTGTATGGCCAAGAAACAATATTTCCTATCACCCTCAAGTTTCCCATCTACAAATTCATGCAAGAATACATAGAGGAAATCAAGGAGATTGTAGAGTCAAGATTGATAGACATAATTCAGATGGAAGATGTAAAGGAATAATATTTTAATAACTTTAGTAAACACCATACCATGATGAAGAGATGGGTTTACAAAAATATCAAAGATCAAGGTGTTCAGACAAGGAGACCTAGTTCTCCTTTGGGACAAAACATCTAAGCCTAAGGGTAAGCATGGAAAGTTAACACCTCTATGGATTTGACCCTATCATAAATGCAAAAACACTAAGAGACAACACCTTCAAGCTCAAAGACTTATAAGGAGTAGAGTTCACACTAGCCACCAATGGATAGTACCTCAAGAATTACTTCTCTGCTACTCGTCATGAGGTCTTTGTGGAGGAAACTTTAAGATGGTTAGGTTTAGTGTAAGTAGGATAATTAGTTTTATTTTATCTCTTTCCTTCTTATCCCTTATTTGTATATAAGCATGTGTATATTTGTTTGTTTCCTTTTGGTTTTTCTTTGTTACTTTTTATTGCATGTTTAATTTTATTGCCTTGTTCCTTGATTCCAATATTTCCTTCTAGATAACCTTGAGGTCAAAGTCTTTTAGTTGCTTAATGTACCATAGATCAAAAATGAAGGTATAGACCTAATACATATGCTGACCATGGTTCTAAAATGTGAGCCTCATGTTATTTTTTGAATAAATTGGTAAAGACCAATAAAATAACCCAACTATTCCATTAAATTTGAAGAATTATCCTAACCTAAAAATTGGTTTTAAGAAGATTTAGACTCGCAAGATCCAATTTCAATTTATTGAGACACAATCATACTTGCAGTTAATAAACATCCTTGCCTAGGACAATGTTTGCATCCATAAGGGATTTTCTAAAGATCAAACATTTGACCAAATACATAAACTTATCTACCTTAGTTCCCAAAATTGATGAAATAATAAAAGATAAAAAAATAGAAAAAATAAGAATTTAATGCAAATTAAAAGCTTTTGTAGGCATAGGTGTTTCTGGTAACCTCCACCATGGCTATGGATGTATGGTTGGTAGTGGAATAAGGCCTTGAGTGGAGCCAAAGGAATCTCTATTAGGGATATAGATGTCTGGCTTATAGCATATCAATGCCCAAGCCTTATTTGAACTATAATCATGATTCTTAATGAATATCTAAGTATGATCTAAGTTAGTATTAATGATTAAAGACAAAGAACCTAGAATTTATCCCCTAAATCCTATGAAAAATAGTAAGTGGAGTAAAATCACACACATAATATGATTATTCTTTAATGTTGATCCTAATTTTTTAATTACAAGGTTTGTTTTAATCATAAAACTAATCTAAACAATGGCATTGATCAAGTGGAGTGGATGACCTAGTTATTTGTTTGAACCAGAGTCTCTAAGTTCTAACATATTGTTATGTTTCCCCTAAAGGTTTCCATTTTTTGAGGTCAACATACCCCCATTTTGAAAAATTGGGACCCTTGAGATTTTTTGAAGATTAACCCTACAAGCATGGCCTATTTTGAATATTATAAGAACTTGAAGATCATACACTCTGTCAAATTTGGTTACTAAGTTATTTTTTGTTTTAAGCTTTCCTAACATCACTAATTATTGTTCTTCATGTCTTTAAGTTGTAGGTTTTATGGATCCCTTGTTGATAGATTAATGTTCTAAAAACCCTGGCATAAACCTTTACATTAAATTCAAATTTGGCAGGACCATTTGGTGGGAATAGTTTAAATATGTTTTGGACTTAAGCCTAATTTTTATGTCAAGGCTTGGTCATGTTTTTCAACATGACTAAACCTTAGCTTAAAAATTGGACTTATTCTACTTTCATTTTCCCCCTTTTTCCTTTTTATTTGTAACTAATTATAATTTTATGTTAAACATGGTCCCTTTATTTTCTAGCATGGTTCCCTTTACTATCTCCTACTTAGCCTAAAGTTTTAATACTAAGGCCCCATCATATTTATTATCATGAAAAAGACCTTAGTCTAAAAAATTTATCCTAAGTTCAAATTTAGTCTTGAGTTCTAACTTATTTTCCTTGCTTCTTGTAGATCTAATAGCTCTTGCTTCACCATGGGGTATGATCTAAGAAAGTAAGGAAGACCTAGGTCTTAACATAAAAAACATACAAATCACAAGATCTAATTATTTTTTTGCTTCCCCATGGCCTTTTGATCAAATGATGTAAATAAATCCTAACAAAGATGAACACTTAGTCCTTCAGACCAATCACATTTGAGCACTCAGATCATGATCAATGGTTCTCACTTCATCATGGACGAAAGATCAGATAGAGTAAAGAAATTTCTAAAAATTCAAAATCCTAGGATCTCTATAGATTTGCCATGTGGTACTCCCACATTTAGATATTAAAATCAAAGGAGAATGCATATCAAAAGAGACCAATCACAAGAAAGCTCTTGAATCATGATTATAAGGCTCTTACTTCATCACAATTATTGATCTAATAGAGAAAACTAAGTTTGAGATCTTAGGAGGCCCCATGGAAGTGCTAAGTTGAATTCTTGCATTAGGACACATGAATTTGAAGATCTTAAATTTTATGTTTTCATGAACATAATTTGATTCCTATGAGTATTTATTTGATGTCTATGTGACCATCAAATTTAAGTCCTTCAAAACTAATAACTTCATGAGCATAAATTTGATGTCCACATGACCATCATTTGACATCTACGATAATGTATTTGATGTCCATGAGACCATAAAATTCAAGATAATGAATTATTTTGATCAGGACTAAGACTTCAAAATGTTTATAAAAGGCCTATATATTTCTTTATAGATGACTAAAAACCTTTAGAGGATGTTCAAACACTTGAAATATTTAAACTGCAAAGATTACAATGGTCTCATAGGTTTAAATATTTTCAGAAATGGATTTAGTCTAAGCTTATACCCTAAGGTCCCCATTGCATTTTTTTTAATGTCATGAACCTTAGGCTAAATATTTATACTAAGTCTTATTTTAAAAAAAAAGAATCTTTGTGACATGAAACTTGTCCCAAATGCTTTTAACCAAAGGTTTTTTTATTGTGTTTATTAATACAATAAATATCTACATCAAAATTTAACATTTTATATCCTTACATCATTTTGACCTCCTTGAGAATATTCTAAGAGCTTAAAATAAGTATTTAATCCCAAAATATGTGTTGTGTTTATGAAAAGCAACGTAAACTTTAGCCTAAAAATATTTAGCCATGGTTCACTTTGTATAAACTTAGGCATAAACACATTATCCTAAGGTCTATCTCATGTTTAATAAATATAAAATAAACCCTAGCCTAAAGTTTTTAAACCTAAGTCCCCACCTAAGTCCTTTGATTTAAAACTTAGCATAAAATTTTTTAACCTAAGTCTGTTTGTGTTTATCAATATGAAAAAAACTTAGGTAAAAGCATTTTAGCCTATGTTCTCTTATGCTTATGCATTAATTTATGGATCATGCATATTTGTAGATCTTATATATTGAATTTCATTGCAAAATAATGATCCAATAGAGTGAAAATATTGATGAATTTTCAATGAAGCTCTCAGTACCCATGGGCTCGATGCATGTCAAATGTGTATTCAATATACAACTAACAAAGATTTTAGAGCTCAGAAGGCCCATAGAGGTTTTAAGTGGCATAACCATAGGATTTAGTATAGAGGGATCCAATAATAAGTAAAGGATTGGATCACAATCAATGACCTATGCTGATCTAAGGGTCTTGATCCAATGACACAAAACAAAATGGTATTTTAAATGCCAATGACTAGTGCTTCATATGCATTTATGAAAAAAGTTGTGAAAGGTTCAAGATCAATGCCACATAAGCACCACACAAGAATAAAGTGATAAAATAAGAGACCGTATGTGATTAATAATGCAAACATATAAAGGCAAAGGTCCAAATCAAATCCAAAGCATGTATGAACCAAACTCCATGAGATACCACCATTAAAGCTTTAAAGCCCTAAACCTTGCATAAAAGAAATCCTAACTGAATCTAGTTGATTGTAATAAGTCTGAGAGAATCTTAATTATGTTTTAAGCACAAAAGAGATAGAAAAAATATCAATTACAATCTAGTTATGAATGATTTTCAAGTACAAAAGCCATGGCATCTTGAAAACAACATTTGAGAGATGAAATGGAGTTGTGCCTATCTACGAACAATTAAGGAAGGGTTTTCAAATATATTGAGCTAAATTTCATAGCCCTAAATAATGGAAATAAGAATTGGTATGAGATATCCTAGACCATAGAGGAGATTAATCCCATCACCAAAGAAGAACAAAGGATTTCCATAGTTAATAAGAAATACTATAACCTAGTCACAGTTTAAATGGTCAGCCTCCACCATGTTGTTACTAAACTAAAGGTACTTCATTACATTTATGTCCTTGATCTAATTTTTATTAATTATAGAATTGTTAATGATTAGATTATCCATGAGTTAATATCTAGGATATTTGGTTACATTAACACACTATCCTCTGAGAAGTACTGTGATCTAACAAAACCCCATTATATGTGCCCACAATCAAAGGATGGAACAGTGAGAATGACCTATTACCATCCTCAATCCATTATTAATCCAAAGGAACCATGTATTTTGGTAATTCAAGGGAAGAATCCCAATTTTATAGTTTAGGGAGGAAATTAGGGTAATCATGACCCTATTAAATAGAATATCCAGATCCCTTGTAACTACATATGTCAATAAGAACTAGGTATATTATGTCTACTTTATGATAGATAAAGGGATCATTCATCCAATAGGAGATATGATTAGTGTCTTCCAAAGGAAAAAAATTATTTCCACTAAGAGGAAGATAATCAAGAATTTTTTCATGATGTTTTATCTACTAGATGCCCTACTAGCTTCTCCCAATATCTGCAACATCAAGAATTGGTCTCCTAAGGGCAGAACCACAATTTCCCACCACTATTGAAAAATGCATGTATTTAAGTATAGACACGACATGTAATTTACATGTGACTATGTATATCCTATACTAGTGGAAGCCATTATATGTATTCCCATTCCTAGGACCCCCATTTGATCAAGAAGTATGTGGAGATAATGGGAGACATCTAGTTTTACCCAGATTGCATTGTTATTAGAATGGAGGGAATTTTGACCTAGCCCTATAAATTACGTATCTACATTCTTCCCAGGTTGTAAAAGTAAGAAATTACATCTAAAATCCTTCATAGTATTGATTTATTTTGTAAGGAGAAAATGAAAGGCCTCCTCTATCCCTTTCCTTTAACAATTTGAAGGATAGTTCTACAGGATTGGAAGTAGGTAGACACCATGTTTAGGCATAGGGAATATTTTGTGTTTCAATTGGATGATCTTAGGTAGTGGGACCCCAATAATGTGGTGGGTAACCATTTGAAGAGAAAGTAGCTACCCAAGCCAATCTATGATAATTAACTAGTCCCTCATGACACCCTGTACATAAAGGGCAACAATTTTAAAGAAGTGTTGGATAGATTTGAGAAAACCAACCTCAAGTTTATGTACATATTAACTAATGGTGAAAAGATAAGGGACATATGGTAGATGCATCCTATTTAGTACTATTTATTTCTTGGAACTTCTAGGGCACCCTAGGAACAACCCCAGTTAGAATTACCACAACCCCTAGCATAAATTATATAAGGCCCTAGCAAGGAGAAGATAGATGAGAGACATGGTAAGGGAAATTCATCCTCAGCTTCCTGTCAGAGACCACCATCCCCAATTGAGAACTTGGGTATGATTTCACTTGATCATAATGAAATAATAGAGGAATCCATAAAGGTCATTGTTGAGGCATATTAATAAAAGGAAGAAGAATCACAAGTTGAAGAAGCTAAAGTTAAAATAGAGGAAATTGAGTAAGAGGATAAAGGAAAGGGAGTTACCCTAGACCTAGTTTGAGTGATATAACCAAAGAAAAGAAAATTAGAACTGGATATTGTCCCTATTAGGCAAAAGAATCCAAAGTTGACTCTCACTCATCCCACAAGTGAGATCAATTTATTTAATGAAGATTTCCCCGTTCATGGACCAATCATCCATGATTGGTTCATGTATGGAAAGATATAGAAGATCCCTTCCTATTCCCACTCTTAAGATTTGACCCAATCCATCAATGTTGATGTGCATGAATAAGTCAAGCCATGGATAAGGGATTTAATGAAATAAAAAGAGGAAAGAAGAATAGTAACTACTATAGGTTCAAATGAAAAGAAGGTGGATGCTCTAGGAGCATCAAGCAACAAATGATAAAGGTCCCACAACCTCCAAAATACATAAAACCATCTACCACTATGTATTTCAATCCAAATATAGTTGAATTATAAAGGGTAAAAAAAAGAAAGGCCATGTTGGGGATATAGGAATTCATGTTCCAAAAAATTGAACATTTTATAGGTTTAACTCTAGTTGAAGGCTAGCAACTCAGTGAACAACCCATCCACGAGGAAGATATTGAGAGCATATCAAATTATCACTCCTCCCATGTTAGAGCTAGCATCAAGGGCATGGAAAAAAGGATTCAAAATTTGAAAAAGGAAAAATATAACTTAGATACCCATTCCATTTTATTACTACTTGAGGCTATAATAAACATGTTTTAAGCATCATTTTTTGATATGTTTGATTCATTGAAATTAATAAGTTTGAGGCAAGATGCATTAAGCCAATAAAGTGAAGTGGCTAAGGGATTAATAATAGAGTGAAAGGAGATAAAAACAAAATAAGGATCTCATTAGCATTTTGATCAGGTATAGAATCCATAAATTCAAAACCATCAACCTATCCCACCTAAATTCTATATTGGGGATAGTGGTGGACAAGATCCAAAGTCTAAGTATGTAGATAAAGAGTTTGGATAGACTCTTGGTTGATGATAAGAAATTGATTACTATAATTGAACAACTCTTATGCACTATGCTAGCTAATCCTACCAAGACTACATTGCTAGGGATTTTTGATGATGTAGAGTATAAGCACAGAGTTACCTTAGTATTATAAGAGGTAAAGTAAAAAATATAGGTTCAATTAGATAGTGAAAATGGTAGGATTTTGAGCATGATATTCATAATTAAGGAAAATATTATAGAAGCCTAGATCATCAAGGAAGCTATGTCCAGAGATGATAGGGATTTGGATGACTTAGCTGATAAAGAAGAGGTCTGCCTCTTGAAACCAGCTTTAGATATAGAGCTTATCAAAGAACAACATCAAAGGGCTATGGAAATTTTTCAAGAATAACAAGGATATCCTTTAGCAATGGGCCAACCAGCTAATTAATATTCCTCTTTGTAAAACATTACAATTTTAAAATATGGAATATTCTTTTTTAAGGCATATGTTAGTTTGTTAAAATATTGGCTCTAAGTCAGTCTAGTTTTGAAAAACAAATGTATTCTAGAACTTTCTGAAGAAAGATAGTTGTTCTTATCCTTTGTATATTTTATATTGTGTAAGTGACTGAAATATTTAATTATCTTTCTATAAAATATAGTATTACCATTTTGTAAAGGTAGAGATTTTTGAGCAAATATATATACTTTTGAGCAATTAATACTATCAAATAATTTTTCAAGGATTGTTCAAAATTGATTTGTCAATTGTTAATGTAACTTTCTCTCAATTATTGGTTTTAAATCTTAAATTTCAATAGTTTCTTTGAATTCTAAATCTACATTTATGATACAGGGTTGCTAATTTGTGCCTATGCTAAATTAGCTAAAGAATTTTGAATTTGCTTCCTTGCATTTGTTTTGTATTTAGATGTGCTTATGCTATTTGAGTTTAGTAATAATTATTTAAACTAAAATCTTGTTCTTAATTATATGAGTTCATATTATCCTTAGAAATTTGCCTAGTATGTGGTGAGATATGAGCTTATGTTATTTTTAATTATATATTTGTTAAATGTAGGTTTAGTTTTAATTGAAACATTATCATAATATTTGATTAAGGATCAATAATCACTTGTTTTCTTTCTGCCTTACCCTCTCCTATTTCTTTTTCTTTAACCAGATCACTATAGCTTAAATTTCATTATTAATATCCATTTAGATTAATATATAGCTTAAATTTTTGATCATAATTCACTAAATATTAGCATAAGAGAGTTGTAATTTGTGAATAATTGGACCATGATGGCTCCCAACCATCAATTAATATATGTTTCTGGGGATAGTTAAACATTGATTTGTTGTTATTTCACCATAGGTAACATTATGTTGTCATAAAATAGTACTCATGCTTTGTATTCCTAGAATTATAAAATGAGAAGTGTTCTTGAACACTAAGGACATATGTGGTATACATAGAAGAATCAACAACTGCTATAATAAATCTCCAAGAAATAAGTCCTTTATTATAGGGTCCACTCACTCACCTAACAAAATAATCACACTTAGAGATTCTTGGGACAATTTAATACAATCTCAAATAACTTAAATATCCATACCAATGCATTATAATCACTTTATAACATTGTATTTCATATCAGGTCACTATTAGGATTCTTTGAAGGTTTAAACTATCTTCTAATCTTAACCATCATTCATAAAGCTTAGCCCTTCATTATAAAAACCAATGCTTGGAAATTTGAGGTAGAAACCTTCCCCATATTTCATGAATATCTTGGGTTCTCAAGCATAGGTTACACATACTAGTGAAAAATTTAAAGTCCTTGTGCTGAGATCCCTTCATTTTATGCAGTCGAGAAACCTCAAAACACTTTTTCATGCCTTTTCTTGTAAACTGGGACCTCAAAATTTGTAAAAATGTTTGATACAACATATAATACATATAATAATACTCACCTATCCATAGTTTACTTTGAAAAATAACCTCATGCCCCATTAGGCCATGCTCTCTCTCTTTGCTCTCTAGGCCTTGACCTGTAAGTCATATTAGGCCTTGAAACTAACCTTCTAATTGTACACCAAATTTGGGATTCAAACAAGATATTATCAAAGAGATAATGGAAACCCAAATATAATGAAACTAAGAAGAAGGGATAGAAAAGGAAAATTAGAATGTAAAGCTCATTCTTACCATCATTTTTACCTTCTCATAGCTCTGATCCAAGATTAGTATGCTTAAACTTGATTGCTAGATTGCTTGGAAATTCTTGACAATGGCTTGCTTATGTTATTCCTTCATTCATTCATTTGCTTCTTCATTATCCTGAGCAAATGAGGGTGTGTTGGTTTTATATATTCATGGAGGGAGATCTTATGGTCTAAATTTGAATTTTGGGCCATCAAGATCTAGGGTGGAAGATTTTCCATGGAATTTTTAATTCCATGGAATCCTCTAGAATATAGAATTCTAGAGGATGAGGGCTAGAATAGAGAGATTTATAGAATTCTCTAATTATAGAGATATCTTCATAGTTTTTTAGGGGTTTAGGAAAGGCTAGTATAGGGTGGTGGGTGGGTAGCAGGGATGTTGTTGAATTATTAGTTGGCAAGTGGGATTACGGGTAGTTTTAGTGGGTAATAGGTTTTTTTTAGGGATTAATGATATAATTAATTGGTTTTGGGAGGGGATAAAGTTTATATAGGATGTAGGAATGAGATGGGGGTTATTAAGCTAATAATTAATTTATATTGGGATAGTGCGATTTAGGCCAGATTAGTAGAAATTAGAATAATTAGTGGGGTGAGAATAATTTAATGCATATATTTTACCCCTCTTTGAAAGGGTATTATGAGTGGACAAAGCAAAATGAGTAATGGTATTTCAAAGAAAACCCATATCATGGGTGATTTTTAGCAGATGATATTAGGGGATATGATGCCCCCTTGAGGGGACACGCAGGGAGGAATGAGCCAAATGGCCACTTGAAAAGGAGAAATGATGGGTGGGATTAGATGGATAGACAAGGGGATGGGATGTGATATGTGGGATAGAAGAGGAAGAAAATGAGGTTGACATCGAGAAATGAGATATAAATTAATATGAATTCCCTTGGAAATGACACATGCATAGGGAATAGAAATGATAGGCATCATGGTTATAGACACATCCCAAGTAAGGACACATGCATGGGAATCAATCATAACAAGATGATGATAGGTTAGAAGGCCCCAAGCCTTAGACATATCTTGTGTAAAGATGCATACAAGGGAGATATATTAGCCTAGATATATGGATTATTTAATAAGATTAGTGATAGGTGTAGCTTAAATGATCAAGTGGCCAAGAAAGTGTTGTTCATTATAGATAAAATTTGATATGATCGAGTGATCAAAAGGATTAGGATGATGCCCTGAGCAAAGGAACATGCAAGGGGACAAGAGAGGAGATAGGGTTATATATGGGAGCTCAAGCCATTATGGGGTTGGCCAAGATAAGAATGAAGATTAGAGAGGATAGGAATCTAGGTTGGATTAGGTGGATAGAAAGACTGGCTAGGAGGGGGTTTGATATAGGCCAATAGTGAATGTGGATGGGTCATTTTCATTCTTTGTTTGCAAAAAGCTATAAATCTAGCTAAGAACCATAGATCACATTCCTTGATATTGACATCATGGTGAGCAAGTCAGGCATATCAGAGGGAGCCTAAGGTAGGATCATTGGTAAGTATCTCTCCCATTCTTTATGTTTTGAGAACTTTTATATGTCTAGTTAGTGTTTTTAGGGTAAAAACTAAATGGGGAATCATGGACTTACAATCCCATGATTATAAATTATGGCCATAATATTGATATTATGGACTTGAATGCTATGATTATGAAGGAAAATAGAGAGATTACAATCCCACTAGTAGGGAAGTAGTGGGATTAAAATCCTACTACTAGGGAATCATGGGATTACAATACCACGATTGAGAAGTAGTAGTATTGTAATACCGCTACTAGGGTTTCTTAGGAATATGACTGGGATTATGATGAGGGATAGGTGGGAAAAAGGGCTTGGGGATTGGTTAAGGAGTAGAGGTCTTTGGTCCAAGAATTGGGCTAAGTGGGTAGGGTAATGGCAAGATGAGGTAAATAAGGTAAATGGGGAGGTGAGTGGGTTGATTATGTGTTCATGATGCAAGAGTGCTTAGGGATATTGGCATCTTAATCAAGGCACCTAGAGGTGTTACATGAGATGTGGTAGGTGATAGATGAGGAGTATGGGGTTTTGGAGTTGATAAGACTTCATGATGTAGCAATCATGTTGCCTATTTAGATTGACCAACCATTAATCACAACTTTGGTGGAGTGATGGCACTTAGAGACCAATTCATTCCATTTTATGACTAGAGAGATGACTATTACATTAGAGGATGTTTATAGGATTTTCCATTTTCTAATGACTAATGTGAGGTTTTACTAGTGATTATGTATGTTGATTAAGATGTTGTAGTGGCTAGGTGGTAGTTTATGGATTGGTGTACATGATGGAGCGATTGACCTAGATCGATGTTAGTAGGAGGGGTCTTTAGAAATATTGACATTAGTAGTTATGGCTCTTATATCTAGAATTATACTACTAGATAAGAGTGATAGATGAGTTCATCTCAGCTTAGGAGTGTTGGTGGCTAATATGTTTCATGATCAGTGATTTTTTGCATGGGGACTTATCATAGTGGCTCACTTGTATAGGGAGCTACATCTAGGTAATTATAAGGATGCACAAAGCTTTGGGCCCTCCTTGTTATTATAGATATGGAGCTCAAAGCATATTTTGATTCAGTAGCCATTAGGGGATCTTATTGGTTTTGATTTGGGATAGGCTATGGTATGTCAATGGTGTGTGGTTGTAGGCATGACACAAGAGCATGTAGGGGATCTGCTATTTTATAGAGAGTCATTCAATAATTTTCAACCTGAGCAAATTATCTAGATGGCATACTAAGGCATTTTGTTTAGGTGGGAAGATGAGGCATGTACTCAATTCATGATGACCCCATGTTACATTACTAAGATTAGGTCCATCACGATTTTTGGTTTATTCAGGATATGCCTGATCTTGAGCATATTTTTGCATGGAGTATGTGGGAGATGCGATATTAGATGATGCTAGTGGCAAGTTTGGATGCTTTCTTTAACTATTAGGATTTGGCACCATTTTAGTGGGATTTTATGATAGTTATACTAGAGCTAAAGGTCATAGCTGAGTATTAGGCATGGTGGTAGGGATGGGTACTGAGGTGGTTGACCCATCTTCATGTGATGATGAGGAGAGTAGTGCAAAGGGTTTTAGTGGCATGAGCTCACATTTAGGAGTGAATAAGATAGTAGGGATAGGGACTAGCTCAAGATGTGATGGATATTGATGTTGGGGATGATGGGTTGGGATAGGGACTTAGTGATGATTAAGGTCTAGATTAGCTAGTGGTATAGGCACCTATGCCATAGATTCCTAGGCAACCATCTAAAGGAGTGGGACCATCTCACCCTAGCTAATCTACTAATGATGAGGCATTGATATCTAGGTTATAGGTAGAAATTTAGGTTAGAGTTTTAGATATTGGTGGTATTAGTCAAGAGTGAGACCAATTTCATGCACGAATATAGGCCTTGAGGATGTAAGAGGATGGGAGACTTACATAGGCACAAGGATAGATTATTGTCTTATAGTCATGGGTTTCTCAATAGGAGAGTGAGTTATCCCAACTTTAGGTAGAGGTAGTATCTTTATAGAGTTAGATACATTAGTGGGATACCCAGCTTGAGCAGGCATAATCATAGATTATGACTTTATAGGGATAGGTGGATGGGTTCCTAGGATAGTTAGTGCCACTTCATGCATAGATTTAAGATTTTCAATGGGAGTTGGCTAGTGCTGAGAGGGATCAAGATATAATAGGTGTAGGCCTTCAGGGATAGGGGATGATGGGGATAATGGACCAAATCATGCTATTGACATGGGATGATTAGTATTACTAGACTTTTTATGAGCTAGTTGTACCTATAGAGCATAGGGTAGGATCTTTTTGGGTGAGCCAGTCTTCAATGAGGTATCCCTCAAGAAGTATGGGGTGAGGCCACCCTTGTCACCTCCACCATGATAGATATATTTTTGATGTTCATATTATGACATTCTATTGTATATTATATGGGGACCCTTATGTGTGTGTGTGTGTGTGTGTGTGTGTGTGTGTGTGTGTGTGTGTGTGTGTGTGTGTGTGTGTGTGTGTGTGTGTGTGTGTGTGTGTGTGTGTGTGTGTGTGTGTGTGTGTGATGATTCATTATTTTTAGATTTGTGTGTTATTGATGGTTATGTATATTGTTGTGATGTGATGACATGTGGTTATATGATGACTCATGATGATTATGTTATTTGATTTTATGTATGTATGATGATGATGTCATGCTTTTATTTTTAATTATTTGTGATGATGTATATTATGAGATCATGATTATTTTGTGATGTTTTATGTTAGATTACGGAAAATGTAATGTGATGATGATATGATCTCATGTTTGTGATATATTTATTGTGATGTTGCTTATGATGATGGCATATTGATATGATGATATTGAGTTTTTACTAGTTCTTGTTATGATACATGTGAGATGGGATATGTTTGTTAGGATGTTTTATTACTATGTTTGGTGGATGCATTATTGATTATGATAATAAAATGATGATGTAATTAATTTTATTTATAATGTCATGCTATTATACTGATGGATTTGAACCATGTGATGAGTGATGTGCATATTTTTGTGGTGGGATATTATTAGGATGCATATGATTGTGATGGGTGTATATGATTGGATTTTTTTAATTTATGTATGTACAATGGATATAGACCTTATTTTTTGACTATTCTTTATGGGTTAGTTCTCTTACATCATTATGGTAAGGGATTATAGGACGAGGGTGGGTAGAAAAGTTTCAATTTAGGGATTTTGGGGATGGTTATGGGGATATGGATTGGGATTGGTTGCAAGGGTAGGATTCGGGTCTTATGAAGATTGTCAAGAATTTATACAATCCATGTTAATGTCACATATTTATGAGATATGAAAATGGTATTGATAGGGCCATGACATTTATATTAAATATGTATAATGGAAACTCCATTTAAAAGGGCATGAGCCATCCATAAGTGTTTATTTCAATGGTCAAACCTTACCCTCCTTGTTCCTAAATGTGCAAGCATATGAAAATTAAACTAATCGAAAGACAAAACTTCATCGCATTCACAACAATATAAAGATCACACAAAACACACACATGCTTATGTATAATACATTCACAATATTATAAATGGTTACAAAATGAGGGTAGAAGCTAGAAGTGGAATGAGGAAGAGATGGGAGTGATAGTGTCCAAGCTATACTTGGGCACAAAAAGGTGACTAAGTCCTACCTACATAGTTTACAAGACCTCATGCCAATGTAGTTCTATGTAATGGATTATGATGATGATGATGATGATGATGGGAATTGATGGATAGAAAGTGAGGATGACAATGATGATGGTGGTGTAGTGATATTTAAATAATTGTAGATGATATGGGAATGTATGACTTATGGACAAGGTTTGAATCATAAAGATAAAAATAAAGGAGTATGGACTATTCTATCAAGAATTAGAGTCACAGTAAACCTTATGTTCTATTGACGTTCGTAAGTGATAGTGGGAGTGGATGCTTGCATGGATGGAAAAGATTTAGCATGATGTGGTTAGGGATAAGAGGATACATATCTTTCATAGGAAACCTATCTAAAAGAGTGGGTAGAGATAGATGGAGTCATAAAAGATCTTACTGATATGGATAATGTCTCTAAGAATAGATAGATTATTTGGGAAGGTCCCTCCATCAACTATCCTAGAGGTATCCCTTATTGTTTTTGTGATGAATATGTTGATTCCTTGTTGTATATTACCACTTATTAAGACCAAGGCCAAGATATCCTTACCATGGTGTGAAGAACTAGTTTGACCATGGTACTTGTTCAAGGTGCTAGTGAGCTAGTTTTCACCATTAGATAGATTTTTTTATGGATGGGATGGATGGTTCTTATAGATAGAGGATACAAGGAATAGGCATAGAACCACTTGAGGTGCATGATGTTCATAGGATAATATAATTATTATCCCTTAATTGTGGCCAATTTGTATGCCCCTGAGCCAAATTTAGCAATAATGATGTATGGGCCCAACTAATTGGCTTTGAATTTTCCCTTCTTATCTCTTTCTTCATTAGTGTTCTTCTAATTTTCCTTGAGTACCAAGTCACCTATTTCAAACTCCCAAGCCTAAATATTCTTATGGTATTGATTATTGAGCTTATTTTAATATGTCCTTAAGTGATTCAGGGCCTACTATCATTTTTCATCAAGGAGTTCCAACTCTTGTAGGCACTCTTGTTGGTGATTATGGTCAATAAGTATGCCTCATAATGAGAGATGAAGAGAAAGGAGATATAATTTCATATGTATTATTACTTTAGCTTCATATATCAAGGCATAGGGGGTGTCCCCTATGGGCATGCAAACATCGGTGTGATAGCCCATATTGTTGGTTATAATTGAATATGCCAATCACACCCAAATTGATTGATTATCTTATTTAGGATTTTGATTAGAGTCTTATTGGTTGATTTTGTTTGTCCATTGCCTTAGGGATAATATATGGAAGAGAAATGATACATGATGTGGTAATTTCAATAAAGGGCTTCAACATCCTGGTTCTTGAAAGACTTGCTATTGTTTGAGATAATATTGGAGGGGATGCAAATTGGTAGATAATTTGATTGAGGATGAGTATAGATATCTAGAGGCTAGTTGTGTAAGTCAATGGTATTTACTCTACCCATTTTGTGAAATATTCTATAGCTATGATAATAAATTTGTGCCCATCTAAGGAAGTAGGATTAATCTTGTTGATTAGATCAAGTCCCCATATAGAGAAAGGCCATGGGCTTATGGTAGGATGTAGTTCTTGTGCTAGTATGTGTATAAGGTTTCCATACCTTTGACAGGCTTCATATCTATACACATACTGACAAGCCTCATGTTTTATGGTTGGTCAGTAGTATCCAATTTAGAGGAGCTTCTTGACTAAGGCCATCCCACTAATGTGCCCTCCATAAATGCTAGCATGAAATTCTTTAACCACTTGAGTTGCTGCATCTAAGGTTAGACACCTTAACAAGGTTCTGTCATAACCCCTTCAATAGAGCATACTACCCATAATGGTATATCAAGCAGATTGATGGAGAAAGGATTTATAATGGTGGTGAGTGAGATCAAGAGGTAATACATTATCATGGGGGTATTGGTAGATGACGTGATACCAAGGGAGACTAGGATTATTAATGGCAAAAATGTGTGTAAGAGCCAAAAAATGATGCACTAGGGTGATTAATTATTCAATCAAAAAATTTCCCTCTAAGACTCCTTTAGAAAGATCAATGAGGGATCCTAGAGTAGCCATAAAGTTAGATGCCTTGTTATTAGCTTGTGACACTTGTTCAAATGTGATACATTGAAAACTAGTTTTCGATTTATCAAACAATTACTTATAAGGGAGAAAATTCTCATCCTTTGTTTGGAATTATTCATTTACCTATTCAATAACTAGTTGAGAGTCCTTGAACACTTGTAGATGTTAGATGTTCCACTATAGGGAAAGATGAAGTTCTGATACGAGGGCTTCATATTTTAAGATATTGTTGGTACAAGGAAATGTGAGATAAAAAGCTTTAGGAATGAGATCATTTCGTGGGGTGACTAGTAAGATTATTACCCCTTATCCATGAGTGGTGAATGAGCCATCAAAATATAACTTCCAACTTTCTACCTGTGAGGTGCTCATGATAGATTTATATAAAATGGGAGATGTAAGTGATTCAACCAATTCTAGGGGATCTTATGCCAATTGATCTGCTATAACCTATCCTTTGATTGATTTCTGATGGGCATATTTAATATCAAACTCATTAAGAAATATGATCCATTTTTCCACATGACCTATTAGCACTACTTTGGATAGGAGTTACTTTAAAGGATTTATTTTTGTAATGAGATGTACTTGATTGTTGAGCATATAATGATGGATTTTTTAGGAGGAAAATACCATGAATAAAAATGCTTTTTAACTAGCATATAATTTAATTCATATGCTATTAAGGTATAAATGTGATAATAAATGGCTCATTCCTTTCCTTGATCATTATGTTACACAAGAAAGGCTCTGATAGCATAGGGAGTGGTAGATATATATAATATAAATGGTTTGCTTGGAACCAATGGAGATAAAATAGGTGGATTTACCAAGTATTGCTTAAGATTCTTGAAAGCCTTCTGACAATTTTCATCCCAATAAAAGGTTGCTCCTTTCTTAATCGAGTGAATGGTTGACACTTATTGGTGATTTATGAGATAAAATTCTTGATATCTTGGAGTTTACCTTGGCTACTAAAAATTTGTTTAAGTGTTTGAGGAGGTGGTATCTCAATGATTTCTTGAACCTTTTCTAGATATACCTCAATGCCTCTTCTAGAGACAATGAACCATAGTAATTTTCTTGATGTTACATTGAAGACACACTTTTTGGGGTTCAAGCATACCTTGTATTCTCATAGTCTTTCAAAAATATTATGAAGCACTATAGGATGCTTGGATTGCGAGTGAGACTTTCCCAAGATATCATCAACATAATCTTCCACAATATCATGCATCATGTCATGGAAGATAAAAGTCATCACATGTTGATATGTTGCCCCTACATTATTTAGGCCAAAAGGCATGACTTGATAGAAAAATGTGCCCCATTGGGTGATGAATTTTTTTTTCTAATCTTCAAGAGTGATTTTGATTTGTTTATATCCTAAAAATTCATCCATGAGAAATATCATCTCATAACTAGCAGATGAATCTACAATCATATCAATGTTAGGAAGTGGAAAATCATCTTTAGGACACGCCTTATTGATGTCATGGAAATAATTGCATATCTGAATCTTACCATGTGGTTTTGAGATGGGGACTATATTATATATCCAATTGGAATAGTCAATGGGATAAATAAATCTAGTGTCCAAGAACTTTTTTAGTTCTTCCTTAACTAGCAATGTCACCTTTGGATGTATCTTTCATAATTTATATTTGATTGGTTTAACATTAGGATGGACATCAAGATGATGGAATAATAGTGAAGGATCCAACCTAGACATATCTTCATAGCTCTAAGAAAAGACATCAATAAATTCTTTGAGCAAGGTAGTGAGAATTTCATGATCTGATTGCATAAGAGATGCCCCCAATTTCATCATCTTAGTTTTTATTTAGTTCTAATATTTATTTCAATAACTTCCTTAATGAGTGAAGGAGATTATTTTGATAGATAAGGGGGTTTTTAATTTTTGGCATGTTAGAGGCAGTAATTCTTAACAACTCAGTATCAACATCCAAATATTATTTTGATTGAATAGGATTCTCTATAATGTCATCAAGTTCTATAAAAGGTTTTCCTTATACTCAGGTGTTCCATCATTGCTTTATGCACTTAATGACTCTTATTCTCCAAAATATGTTGATTTATAGAGATTTATTAAAACCCCTTTCTTGTGGTCCTCTAATAGCATAAAAGTCCTTGCCCCTAGGTATTCAATATTAGCTTTGTCATTTTGAAATGTGTCAAAGGTGGGTTCCTATTTGGTATCCTAATCTATAAGGGAAGGATAGTGGAGGGATATATCAATGGTAAAGATGGAGGTATTGGAAAAGAGGTTAGTCATATCTAGCACTTTGAATTAACTACAAATAATTCTTATTTTAGTATCTTCATTATGGAGAGTTCTCCATTTGGTCAAGATAGAATCCATAATGACATCAAGAGGGTCATCACCATATGGTTTATAGCCTAGACCATAATAAGATGAGTTATCTTGAACATCTATAGGCTTTATATGACCCTACTCTTGTATTCCTATTCCCTTTCATTTATAGTCCATGTTTTCCACTATGCAATAGATTATATGATATTTTTATTGGGGTGGGATAAAGGTATCATCATTAGGTAAGAACCACAAATAATCACCATCTTTAATATATTCATCTGAAAAAAATATTTCAATTTATAAAGTTATGGGCCTAAAATGATACTTGATGGTCTAGAATTCATTCATCATAGGGGACCCATAGCTTTGGGGAGACAATCGGAGATCGTCAATGCTTAAACCCATATTCACTACATCCTTTGGATGTGATTTTTAACTTGGCAAGGTCCTGTGTTGGGGAGGGTGTGGTGGCTAATTGATTAAGATAGACATATTTGGTAGCTGTAGGACTGAGGATGGAATTCTTAAATCCTCTAGGTAATGATGGAGAAGGATTTTGATCCATTTAATAGTTGTGATGGTCAATAACCCCTATAATGGTGACTTCCATCCCTAAGTGGGGGAATTTGAAGAATTAATGAAGAGTGGATGGGATGGCTTACATTTCATGAATCCAAGGTCTCCCATGAATCATATTATATGTTAAGTCCATTTTGACCACATGCACCAAGGTTTGATGGACTACAATCCCCATAATCATTGGAAGATAAATAGACCCAATGGATGGCCACTCATTGTTGTTGTATGCTTTGATAATGATGAAATTAGGCCCTAAAGATGATTCAGAGTACCCCAAATTCTTTATGAAGTCTGCATTACATAGGTTAAGTGTTGATCCTCTATATATAAGGACATGGGAGACACAGTGATGGGTAATGGAAACTTTAATTTATAGTGGGTAGTTATGATGAGGGCCAATTAGTGGTAGATCCTGAGTGTTGAAGGTGAGTTATGGGGAGGGGGATAAATGAGTTACTAGTGCTTAAAAATAATTGGTGTCCAAGTTACTAGGTACTTGTCGATCACTAAGTAATTAATTTATTATTTCCCTATGAAAAGTGGATGTTTCTAAAGTCTCTGTAAGGGAAATATGGGTAGGGGTCTTTTCTAGTTGCTAAATGATGTCATAAGACTTATCAAGCCTATTTATGACTTTGTTATAGGTATTCCCCTTGACATAGTGGAAGAAGTGGATGGTTTTTGGGAAGGTGCTACTGCAATGGTGATTTTTGTTTGCCTGGTAGTAATAGTACAATGAGAGCTGGATAATTTTTTTTTCAAAATTGAATAAGGAGGTTATTCATAGGTGGGAATTCAATGAAGCTTGATGGTATTAATATAATGATATGGCACATTATGATAATCGATAAAATTGGAAGATGATTCCTGACATTAGTCTCTTAGGGTCTCTGATTCCTTTGTTTATATTTGGGGAGTGGATCCTTATATATTCCCAATTGTCCATTTCCTAATTGAGTAGGATCAAACTCTCGTTCCAACTTGATGTCACCTATTTCAATAAAATCTTATACATAATGTTTGAATTGCATACAATTCTTGGTATCATGGACTTTTACTCTATGGAATTTATAATATTCATTATCATGATACCAATCTAGTTTGTGTTAGCACTCATCAATAGGTCAAATCTCTAGTAAATTAATCATGTTGGCCACAAGCAACTACTCAGGGATACCCAAACTTGTAAGGGGTCACATTCCTATATAGGGTCTTAATTTTCCCTTAGGAATCTTGATATAAGATACATGTGGTTATGATGGGAGTCCCTTTCTCTAGATATTTTGGACATGTTTCTCTTGTGATTTAGAATATATTACTTCATCTCTAAAAACATTATTATTTTTTGTTAAATACCTTTGGATTATTTGAGAATGAGGTTCCTAAACTTTCAACACTCCCACTATGAGAGAATGGCTTGATGGTTCCTTTTTGTATGAGGTTTTTTCAATCTGCATCCCCTTTTCTATAATCTTAGAAAAAGTTTTTGCATATTATAGATTTAACTAATATTGCAATTCTATATTAATATTTTCCAAAAATATTTTTACCATCTCCCTTTTGGTTATGGTGCATCTCAATAAACTTGCCAATATGTGCCACCGTTGTAAGAAATTAACCATATATTCACCATCTCTTTATTTTGTGTTATAGAGGTCAATAATAGACACATAATGTTCTATGTTAAAGGATAAATGTCTAAAAAATTACTCTATAAATTCCCCAAAGTTGGAGATTGAACCTTTAGGAAGATGCATGAACCACTCTAATGCTGCTACTATTAGACTTTTAGGGAAAATACTTAAAAGGTTAGCATCTTCTTGTGATACTTCATGGCAAGTAATGAATAATTCTTGTACATAATCCCTCAGGCCTCCCTTTCCCCTATATTTATCAAACTTTGGAATTTAAAAGTGTGGAGGGAATGGAACCTATAGTACACTATTGTCCAAAGGTGATGGAAAAAAATCCTCATATTTATATTTGAGGGCCTGTGACCTAGGGTCCACCTATTGGAAGGTTTCTGTCATCATCTTCCATTCTTGGGAAAAGGCAGGGTCTCTAAGAGGATTGATAGTTTGGTTTTTACTTCCTCATGGGATATGAGCATGATGACTATTAAGAGTATTATGATTGGTATGACTAGTATTATGGACATTATTAGTGTTGTTTCATTGAGCTTGGAGGAGAAGGTTAACTTATTGTGTGAGTTGGTCTAAGTGATCCTCAATGGTAGCTTGTCTCATGTTAGCCTCAGCATGTCAATTAATAAGATGTGGTTGTTTGTTACCTTCATCTAGGAATACATGGTCTACTTTTTGGTGATCATTATGTCATGGGGTTAATGGATGGTCTATGTTATTTAGGTGGGTTCCCCTAATTTCCATATTTCAATTTTGTTGTATATATTGTTCTAAGATTTAGCAGACACCTTCATTATTAAGGGGGTTATTGAGAGGGTTGGTGTTATCTTTTTTACCCCATGGTGTAGGAATGTCACTATATAAATCCTTATATTCTTGATTTGTGTCCATGAGCTACCCCCTATTATAGTCTTCCTTATTTGAACCTTTTCCTTGGCATAATTTGGTTTAGGTTTGAATGAGCATGATGAAGGGAAAGTGAGGTGAAATGAGGTATTCTTGAAAGTCTTTTGAATATTAAATTATGGTCCAAAAGATGCGAATATTAGTGGTAAATATAAAATTTTGATAGATAGGATAAATAGAAATTACCAAGAGAACAATAGTTCTTTTAAGAGATCAAACTAGTAAGGAAAGGGGGTGATATGATCAAATAATTTTGTCAACTAGAAAGTGGACAAGTTATTGGGTGTTAGAGAAAAAGAAACATGATAAGGATAAAATATAATGATGGGTGATTACTTGATATCTTATAAGATTATGTTCAATAATAATTTCAAGTCAAGAGGATATGATGATAGTGTAGAAAGAAACTGACCACCAATGGTCTGATCTTTTGTCTTCATCCAAATAGTCAAGAGAGGAATGAGGAGAAAATGGGTGAGGGTGGGATATGATTAAGGAGTATGGATAAGGACCACTAATACAAAATTAATAATAGGGGTGTTGTGGATGTGATTAGGAAATTGGTGATCCAAGTAACAATTTAGGTGATAATTTGATTGACGTTTCTACCCCAATTGATGATGGACCTTTCGAGAGCCATAAATTTTGCACCATAGCTCTAATTTACTCCCCATTTGAACCATTGGAAATATAATAATGAAGTCAACTTGGTGAGATGGAAAAAAAAATATATTAGTGGGTCTTAATCCATAAAAACTTAATAGAAGTGCCCTAAATTTAAATTTTAGTAGTATCATATAAAAATAGCAAGTTTATAAAAACAGTAATTCCTTGAATTTTGTATTGGTGTAAATCATGGAAGTTGAACCACTTAATCTCCCTCAATATTTTTTACCTTCAAAATCTTCCTCATACCTTAAAATTTTGTATAAATGAATATGTAACCCAAAATAGAAATCAACATCTCTTCCTAGAGATAAACATATGGTTGTATTCACAATCTTGAGTAATAAAACGTCTCTTCTCACATAAATCATTATTACTATATTATTTTTGTGTTCTTGAAATATCTATCAATCAAAACTTCTATGTTTTATAGTATTGGTATCAGAGTGGTTTGTCTTGAGAGTGTATGATCCCAAAGATGAGGTCAGGCTACAAGAAGCTTGGGTGGAAAATAACAGAGCTTCTAAACTATCCACCTATTCATTACAAATGACCTCAAATGGTGGATGCCACTAATAAATTTGATACCTTAAAGTAAATGGTGAATGAATCCCTCCAACAAAAACAATTATAGAAGCTACAACAATATTCCTAAATTCTCCAACAAATCTCGATGGGAAATTTTGGCTTCTCATCTACACTTCCTGGCTCCTCATCCATGTAACATAATTTTAGTGTCCCAACACCCTTCAAGGTCTAGGTGGTTTTTTATATACCTACATTTGAAGGCAAAATCAATGTTAATGCATTATAAAATTGGTTGGATAAATTATTTTCCTACTTTTTTGTAAATAAATTCACTAATGGATACAATATCACTTTTGATCATTTGAAATAATCATTGCCCATGAAAAATTGGTGGGAATTGTACAAAAAGAGGTTAAATATAGATGACATTGGACTTGAGGTGGAACCTACCTAGGATGATTTCATGGAAGTGGTAAAGGAAGAATACTATCCCATTGAAGCATATGATGATCTGTACATACAATGGCAATAACTTTGCCAAGGTAAAGAACAATCTATTCAAGATTAAACTAACATTTTTAATTATCTATCTATGAGATTGGGCATCCAAGAAAGTGAGAAACATAAGACTATAAAATATCATGGTGGACTACAATGGTACATATGGGGGGAAATGGAACTCTTCAATTTGGAAATTGTCAGTGAAGAATATAAGTTCATATGAAGATTGAGCATAATTATGGAAGATAGAATATGAAGAGTTATCCTTTGAAATGAAAAAATGAAAAGGAAGCTCAAACATGAGTCCAAAATTAGAATAAAAATAAGTTTCAAGATAATAAATCCTAGAAGGGGAAGATTGGAAAATGGTGTGATTACCACAAAACTAGAACTCACTCCAAATAAGAATGTCAAGCCATCAAGTCACTACTTTATAAGTCACAATACTTGAAATACACTGTGTTATCTCATACATAGCCTACAGTTGAAGAGGAAGAAGAAGAGATTGTAGATGCTAAGCTTGACACCATCATTGCTTCATCATAGACCCATGAGGAAAGGCTAGATGATAAGGAAAGGTTGTTTCAATCCAAATTATAGGTAAAAGGTAAGACTTTAAATTTCATTATTGATAGTTGGAGTCAAAAGAATTTAATCTCTACTAAAGTTATGAAAAGTATAAATATATCTATGAAGCCTCACCTAAAGCCATACAATATTGGATGGTTGAGCCTAGGGAGAGACCTCGATGTCACCCATCAGTGTCTTCTTTCAGATGTAATAAAACCTTTCCAAGATGAAGTATTGTGTGATTTGGTCAATCTAGATGTTTGTGATGAATTCCTTGGTCATCCATTCATGTATGATCAATATGGCATCTATGAATCATGAACCTAAAGAATCACCCTCACTCTTAGAACGTGGTGTTATAGGGTACCATAGGTACCACCTCCCATATCTATCTCCTTGATTAGTGCCAAGCAATATAATAGATTAGTGGAGAAGACAAAGCAATTTTTTCTATTGGTGGTCAAACCACACAAATCTAAGAAGGTTGATGTTACAATCCGAACTACACAATCAACACAACAATAGAAGTAGATGGTAAAAATCATGGGATAATATGATGAATTCTTCAAGTCACCCATGGGAGTTCCACTTCACTACTAGGTAAAACATTCTATCAATTTGATCACAAGATCACCTTTGCTTAACAGTCATATGTATCATAGGCCATTTTTTGAGAATGATGAGATAAAAAGGTATATTTAGGAATTGATTTAAAAAGGTCACATCAAGCCAAGTTCTTCACCCTATGGCAGCTTGATTATCTTGACACCAAAAAAAGATGGGACATGAAGGATTTGCATTGAATATCAAGCCCTAAATAAAATCATTATAAGGAATCACTTCTCCTTCCCTAGGATTGATGACCCACTAGACCAACTCCATGGTGCAAAGTTATTCACCAAAATTGATCTCAAATCTAGCTATCACCAAATTCCCATTGATCCCATCAATGTCTAAATGACTAAATTCAAATCTAAGGAGGGGCTCTTTGAATTATTGGTTATGCCATTTGGCTTGACTAATGCACCTAAAAACTTCATGAGGATAATGGATGACATATTATGACCCTTCACCAACTCATTCATGGTTGTATACTTGGATGACATACACATCTATAGTAGAACATGGGAGGAACATATGAAACATGTTTGTAACATGCTTCAAACTCTTTGAAAGCACAATTTTTATGTAAATATTGACAAATGCACATTTAGGATGAAAATAATTTAATACCTAGGGTACGTTGTGATGAGGAAGGCATCCATATTGATCTAAATAAGATTAAGGTTATTAGAGAGTGGCCTATAGCAAGGACCCTCATAGAACTTTATAGCTTCTTGGGTCTTGCAAATTTATATCATAGGTTTGTTCTTGGATTCCCACATGTTACTTGGCCATTAACCCAAGTGACTAAAGGAGGGGATAAAGCTACATTTTAGTGGGGAAAATACAAAAAAGGGTATTTGAGAATTTGAATAAGACTTTATCATCCTATCATCTTACCTTGCCATATTTGTATCAACCTTTCAAGTTGATGATACATGCATCTGAATATGCCATGGGAGTTATCATCATGAAACATGGCCATCTTATTGTATATCATAGTGAAAATTTCATTGATACAATTAATAAATACCTAACATATGACAAGGAGCTCTATGCCATTATGTAAGCCTATAAATAATGGAAACACTACACCTTGGGGAAAGAGATGGTCATCCACACAGACCACTGACCATTACAATTCATCCAAATGTAGAGAAAACTATGAAATAGGATGAACCAAAAATGGGCCACATATTTATAATAATTACATTTGATAATCAAACACAAAAATGGGAGCTTAAATATGACCATAGATTTTTTGAGCTACCCACCAATTACTACACTCATAATAGTTCTTAACCTATGAATATATGAGACTACCACTAGGGGTGCTCTGTAGCAAATCCTACCTTTGATGATACATGTTGTTCCCCAAAAATATCACTCATTTTTGGGACAACATTTGAACTATTTTAGTCCTATAGACCAAAATTATCTCTTCCCTTTCAGAAATTTGTCTTGGACATTCAAATTCCTCATTTTTCAAACTTCTCAAGAATCTACAGACTCTGTAGGCCAATTTCAATGGACTTTATAGGTTGATTTCTGTGGACTCTGCAGGCAAGTTCAATTCTACAGGTTCAAAGGATTTTGCAGGTGAGTTCAATCAAAAGAATCACTTTCCAACACTTAGTAATTTTCAAGATTGGTTCAACACCTTAGTTCAGTCAAAAATGTTCATTGGCAAGCATCAGCAGCAGGTTCAATGCATTTGGTTCAATAGGTTCAAAAGCTCTCAACACAACTGTGAAGTTCAATCGACATAAGTTCATCACTTTGGTTCAATCAGATGGTTCATCAGTTGGTTCAAAGGCTTCATTTGAATCATTGAACCAAAGCTTGGTTCAACGGTTGGTTCAAAGCTTGGTTCATCAGCTTCAACCATTTTGGTTCAACCAAGCGGATCAACGTTTGGTTCAACACTTTGGTTTGTTCCCTTGGTTCAAAGACTTGGTTCATTCAAATAGTTCAACAGTTGCTTCATCGGCCTGGTTTAAAGGAGCAGTTCAACACAAAAATTCAAAGAAGCCTCCTGAAGGACAAGTGCCCTTGTGGAGGGCACTTGGTCGACAAAAACACCCTTCGAAAGGGTCATTTTCAAGGAAACAATTAAGGTAAATTCTTTTAGAATTTCATTTAAGGCAATTAAAAAGGACTAAGGCATAATTCCCTTGGACTTTTTGTCTGAAGGAATTCCTTCAAAAAAAAGTCTGAAGGAATTCACAAACACCAAGGCAAATGGAATAAAATGGAACAATTTTGTAGACTTTTTATCTACAACAAATTTCTATAGACTTTTTATCCATGAGAAAATGTCCACGGGAGAAAGCCTGGGAAGAATTCCTGTGGGAGAAAGGCCCAGGGAAAATGCCCACGAGAGAAAATCCTGAGGAAAATGCCCATGGGAAAATGTCTGTGGAAATAGTCTGTAGGAAAGCCATGAGAGACTACCAAAGATAAAGGCCACCAAAGGACTGCAAAGGGAAGGTGCCCTTGTAGGGGACTCTCAGTGGCCAATTTAAAGGACACTCCCCCAAAGCTGAAGGGTCACATTCCCTTCAAGAGGATGCAAAATAGGAAAGATTAAGAAGGACCAAGGGGTGATGTGCCTGAATACATCAAATTCAAGAACAGTAAACTAGCCATTGAAAATTTAGTGACAGGTGCACGAACATCAATTTCAAAGCTCACAAAATAGCCGTTGATCCTTGTAATCTATAGACCTGAATGCATTCAAAGGATTTAAGGCCAAAACTAATAAGAAGTGATTAAGGAATAAAATAGAAAATTGAATCCAGAACCCAATTCAATTAACCGAAAAAGGAGGAATGATGAAGAAGGATCAGATCACCAGTTGCACATTGAAATTTGCAAACTTTCAATAGCATGACCTATTTCTCTACATTAAGAAAAATAAATAGGTAGATGTCCCCAATTTCCAACCTGTCTTGCTAATAGTTTTCAACACAACATGATGTCTTACTATTCTTGAGTCCTTCTTGAAGAGGCTATATAAGGGACTCTCTTTTATTGTAAATATATCTCTTTTTGATAATTAGAATGAAACTCTACTCAAATTAAAAGGCATTACTAAGACTTTGAGCTCAGATTGTTGATCATATTTTGTTATTGGAATAAGAAAGCAAGTGATTTTTTAGACTTTGTGCTATGATATCTTTGTTGTTGAGGAAATTGTTCTTATGTCTTTTTCCTTAATATATCTTCTATTCCTTTAATTCAACAAGCAAAATTAGTGATAGAGTTAGAAGGTGTCTTGAAGTCAACTGTGGAGAGACTTTGTGCCCCCGTAATTTTTTTTTAGTGTGTTTTCTTTTCATTTCTTTGTAAAGGACCTTGGGATGACTTTGTGCCCTCATTGTCCTTTGTATCTCACTCTTGAGAAATTTAGGTGGAGACTTTGTGCTACATCTCAATTTTCTAGTTACTACATCCCTAGTTACATGTTGCATTTACTACCAGGAGTATTCTTGTGGTTTGTTGAATAGTACTTCTGAAAGAAGAGGAATGTTGTCTATCATTTCCCTTGAGTTTTTCCTTTGATTTTCATGCATCATCTCTGAAGAAAGAGAGATGGATGGTTTGTCCTACCCTTGAGTATTATTTTCTATTTATATATATAGCATATCTATAGGGAACCTCACCTTGATGAGAAGAGAGATCAATCTCCTTTTGATGTGGTAAACCTACACATTTGGATGAATAATCTTCTTACTTTAGCTAATTAGACCTATTTTATTTATTAGTACATTGATCAACAAAATATTCAACCAATAATTTTTTGTGACTCTACTAGGGATATAACCCATTATCCATTTATATCTTGTCAACTAGAAAGTGGACAAGTTATTGGGTTTATCTAGATTACAACAAAGATTTCATCATATATAGCTATGCGTCTGAACACACTCTTTCAACAATTCTTGTTCAATAGGACAAGGAAGGTATGGAATTTCCTATCTCTTTCATGAGTTTCCCTCTCAAAACCCATGAGATGACGTATTCAAATGTAGAGAGGCATGCTTATGCATTGGTGAAAGCAGTCAAACATTTATGCTTCTATATTCTGAATTCACACACTACTACCTTAATTCTTAACACTACAGTTAAGTCTATATTAACTCAATAGGAGTTTGGCATGAAAAGAGGTAATTGGATTGAAAAGATACAAGAGTTTGATCTAGACATTAAGCCAACAAAGCTAGTCAGGGGTAAAGGCCTATGCAAATTAATTGCTGACAACAAGCCAAAAGATACACAACATGAAGAAACTGAAGAGGAAGATACTCCAACAGTCCTTTTTGTCTCCACTACCAATGAGTGGTATTTAGGTATCGATCATTTCCTTACTTATGGTGAATGTCCTACTCATTTTTATTATAAAGAAAGGAGGAATATCAAGTTGAAAGTTGCCAATTTTGTCCTTTGGGATAATGCCTTGTATAAGAGAAGCATAGATGGAGTATTCCTTTGCTGTGTAGACAAAGATCAATAAAGCCAGCTTTTGAAATCTTTCCAAAATGTAGCATATGGAGGACATTTTTCTACTCTTGTGACTACTCACAAGATTCTGTGAGCCAAGTATTACTAGCCAACTCTTTTCCAAGATGCACATAAGTGGGTTAGGAAATGTGAACTTTGTCAGCAATTTATTGGAAGACCCAAGTTAGTTGCTATGCCTCTCAAGCCAGTGATCATAGAAGAACCTTTCCAGCAATGGGGGATTGATTTTATTGGGACTATAAACCCATCTTCAAGTGTTGGATGTGATTATGTCCTTACAACAACTAACTATTTCACCAAGTGGGTAGAAGCAATCCCAACTAAGCATGCTACTTCATAAGTTGTATGCAAGTTCCTCAAAGAGAATATCATTTCCAAGTTTGGAGTTCCAATAAAAATTGTTACTAAAAATGCAACTTGTTTCACCTCCCAAGAGATTATGCAATTTTGTTTCCATTCTGGAATTATACTCTTTCACTCTTTTGATTATTTTCTATAAGGGAATGGACAAGCTGAATCTAGCAATAAGAACCTGGTAACTATCATCAAGAAGCTAGTAGATGATGATCAAAGAACATGGCATAAAGCATTGGTTGATGCTCTATGGGTAGACAAAATCAAACCAAAGAGGGCAATTGGTATGTCTCCTTTCCAACTTCTTTATGGTATAAATGCTGAGATACCAATCACCTTAGAATTTCTAGCCTTGAAATTGGCAAAGGCAATTAAACATTAGACATATGAAAGCTCTTTTGATAAGAGAATCATGTTCCTGATTGAGCTGAATGAATAGAGAACCATGGTGGTGGATAGAATTGCTGCTCATCAAAGTCTGGTAAGGAAATTTTTTGACCAGAAGGCCAGAAATCATGATTTCTAGATTGGGGATCAAGTCTTGCTGTGGGACAAAAGGAGAGAACCAAAAGGGATGCATGGAAAGTTTGACTCCCTTTGGAGAGGCCCATTTATAATTCATCAACACATTGGTGAAAATAGCTTTATACTAAAATATCAAGATGGCACACTCTTTTCTCTACCTCATAATGGGCAGCATCTGAAACACTTCAACTCTTCAAGTATCAGATCATTACATCTGTAATATGTATATTTGTATAGTTTTTAATTTTGTTTTGTTTTGTTTGTTTTCATTTTTGATGCCTTAAATTTATGGGTAGTAGGAATTTATAGCCCAATGGTACACATGAAAACACTGGAGATTCTATATTCTACTCCCTTCAATTATTTTTGCAATTGATAGAAGTTCCCCAACTGGAGCCAGCTATTGTTCCCCAAAAATATCACTCATTTTTGGAACATCATTTGAACTATTTTGGTCCTAGAGACCAAAATTGTCTCTACTCTTTTTAAAATTTGTCCTAGGCACTCAAATTCCTCATTTTTCAAACTTCTTAGGAATCTACGGACTCTGCAGGCCAAGTTTAGTGGGCTTTACAGGTTGATTTCTACAGACTTGATTTCTACAGACTCTGCAGGTAGGTTCATTTCTACAAGTCTAAAGGCTTCTGTAGGTGGGTTCAATAAAAATAATCAATTTCCAACACTTTGCCATTTTTGTGATTGGTTCAACACCTTGGTTCAATCAAAAATGTTCATCGGCAAGCATTAGCAGTAGGTTCAACGCATTTGGTTCAACAGGTTCAAAAGCTCTCAACACAACTACAAAGTTCAATCAGCCCAAGTTCATCACTTTGGTTTAATCAAATGGTTCAATAGTTGGTTCAAAGGCTTCATTTGAACCATTAAACCAAATCTTGGTTCAATGGTTGTTTCAAAGCTTGGTTCATCAGCTTGAACCATTTTGGTTCTACTAAGCAGTTCAACGTTTGGTTCAACCAAATGGTTCAATGCTTTGGTTCGTTCCCTTGGATCAAAGACTTAGTTCATTCAAATGGTTCAATAGTTGGTTCATCAGCTTGGTTCAAAGGAGCGGTTCAATGCAAAATTTCAAAGAAGCCTCTCGAAGGACAACTGCCCTTGCGGAGGGCACTTGGTCAATAAAAACACCCTTCAGAAGGGTCATTTTCAAGGAAACAGTTAAGGTAAATTCTTTCAAAATTTTATTTAACACAATTGAAAAAGACTAAGACATAATTCCCTCAGACTTTTTGTCTAAAGGAATTCCTTCAGACAAAAAGTTTGAAGGAATTCAGGAAAGAAGCCGTGGAAAGAAATCTCAAAGGAATTCGCAAACACCAAGGCAAACGGAACAAAATGGAACAATTCTATGGAATTTTTGTTTATGAGAAATTTCCATGGACTTTTTGTCTATGGGAAAATTTCCACAAGAGAAAGCCTAGGGAAAATTCCCATGGGAGAAAGCCCAGGGAAAATGTCTACAAGAAAATGTTTGTAGAAACAGTCCATAGGAAAGCCACGAGAGACTACCTAAGATAAAAGGCCCCTAAAGGACCTTGAAGGGAAAGTGCCCTTGTGGGGGACTCTCAGTGACCAACTTAAAGGACACTCCCCCAAATCCAAAGGGTCACATTCCCTTTTGGAGGATGCAGAACATGAAAGTTGAAGAAGGACCAAGGGGTGATGCACCTGAAGATGTCAAATTCAAGAACAATAAACTAGCCATTAAAAATGTAGTGATAGGTGTGGGAACATCAATTTCAAAGCTCAAAAAATATCAATTGATCCTTGTAATCTATAGAATTGAATGCATTTAAAGGCTTTAAGTCCAAAACCAATAAGAAGTGATTAAGGAATAGAACAACAAATTGAATCTAGGACCTGATTCAATTAACTAGAAAATGAGGAATGATGAAGAAGGATCAGATCGCTAGGTGGACATTGAAAGTTACAAACTTTCAATAGCATGACTTTTTCTCTGCATTGATAAAAACAAATGGGTAGATGCCCCCAATTTCTAACCTTTCTTCCTAATAGCTTTCAATGCAACATGATGTGTTACTATTCCTAAGTCCTTTTTGAAGAGGCTATATAAGGGACTCTCTTTTATTACAAATATATCTCTTTTTGAAAATCAAAACAAAACTCTACCCAAATTGAAATGCATTACTAAGACTTTGAGCTTAGATCATTGATCATACTTTATTATTGGAATAAGAAAGCAAGTGCTTTTTCAGACTTTGTGCTGTGATATCTTTGTTGTTGAGGAAACTATTCTTATGTCTTTTTCCTTAATATATCTTCTATTCCTTTAATTCAACAAGCAAAATTAGTGACAGTAGTTAGGAAGGTGTCCTGAAGTCAACTGTGGAGAGACTTTGTGCCCCCATAATTGCCTTTCTGTGTGTTTTCTTTTCATTTCTGTGTAAAGGACCTTGGGATGACTTTGTGCCCTCATTGTCCTTCATATCTCACTCTTGAGCAATTCAAGTGGAGACTTTGTGCTACATCTCAATTTGCTAGTTACTACGTTCCTAGTTACATTTTGTATTTACTACCAGGAGTATTCTTATGGTCTGCTGAATAGTAATTTTGAAAGAAGAGGAGTGCTATCTGTCATTTCCCTTGAGTTTTTCCTTCGATTTACATGCATCAGGTGGAGACTTTGTGCTGCATCTCAATTTTCTAGTTACTACGTCCCTAGTTACATGTTGCATTTACTACCAGGAGTATTCTTGTGGTTTGTTGAATAGTACTTCTAAAAGAAGAGGAGTGTTGTCTGTCATTTCCCTTGAGTTTTTCCTTTGATTTGCATGCATCATCTCTAAAGAAAGAGAGATGGATGGTTTGTCCTACCCTTGAGTATTATTTTCTATTTATATATATAACATATCTATAGGGAACCTCCCCTTGATGAGAAGAGAGATCAGTCTCCTTTTGATGTGGTAAACCTACACATTTGGATGACTAATCTTCTTACTTTGGCTGATTAGACCTATTTTATTTATTAGTACATTGATCGACAAAATATTCAACCAATAGTTTTTGGTGACTCTACTAGGGATATAACCCATTATCCATTTATAGCCTTACCATTCACCTCCACACTAACTGGGAAAGAATGCACCATTTAAAGCCTCAAGCTACAAACTAAAGCAAGGTCAATTCTTTTCCCATTTTTGTTTTACAATTTGGCAGATTCAAGGTATACACAAAGCCAAAGGGCTAAAGGTATCATTGACCTTGTATTCAAGTTGGTAAAACAAAGTGATTTCGATCTATTTCCTTCACCATCTCATCTCCAACAAACCAAGAGCTTTCCTCCTACTAAAGTCAAATCTCCATTACTAGACGAAGTATCTACTTCTATTGTTGATAATGCTTTACCAATAATTACCCCTTTGATATTTGTTATTCCTCTTTTTCATAATCCTATAATGGTAGTTCAAGGCCCTTGGGATAATGCCTTTGGTCCTCTCAATCTTACTCCACCTCTACATGAGCTTCCACGCAATTCAAGGAAGAATTTTTCTAAATTTTATGGTGATGGGAATGTTCATTATAATGAACACATTGCAGCCTTCAACATAGCTTGTGGAGTAATTAGAGTAGAATTTGAAGATGTAGCAGTCAGAATTTTTGAAGAAACATTATAAGGTGCTATTGTAGATTTGTTTTATCATCTATAGGCTCGGTTAGTGACTAATTGGAATACTCTCAAAGATAAGTTTGAAGCCAGATTCAAACCTGCAGAAGATGCACATGCACTTCTAGCTCAACTTACATAGATGAAGAAAGAGCCTTATGAGCCTATGAGAGGCTTCATAGCCAAATTTGAGAAATAGAATTCCTATAATTGCTCAACCTACAGTTGAGAATTTCAAATACTTCATTAATTCTTAGTGACCTGAAGTAAGTTTTCTCCTGAGACGTGTTGGTCAAATAGATCTTACTGTAGCTCAACATTTGGCCACTGAGGTAGAAGATGATCTCATGTTAGCAAGGAGTGTAAGAAGAGATTCAAATAGAAATAAAGCTTCATCATCTTCTAAATAATCATCTACAAGCACCATAGATCCAATGGTGCAAAAATTGGCAAATGAGTTGCTTGCTCTCAAAAAGCAAATGGCTCAAGGAATGTCTTCTACTCCTTCATATAGAAGGACATTAATAAATCAGTCATATCAAGGCAATGCTATCAAGAATCAAGGGCAATAGAATTGCCTTCCTCACTCACAAGGGAAACTTGCCCTAGAAGCTCCTCCAACTAATTCAGCAATGGGATATCTTGAAGTAGAATCAGAGTTCTCTTTCCAGCCTGAATTGAATCAAGAAAATGATGCTAATATCCTTATAAAAAATTAAGAAGAATCAATTGGTGACTCCCACATTGGTTTCCTAAACTACCAGTATGAACCTAAAAGAAAAGGAGAAGCTTTTGATGGATTATACGTAGTGTTTACCATGTCCAAGAACCAATCAGTCCAACAAGTTGATAAAGGGAAGATAGAAAAACAACCTCAGCTAGCAGTCATGATTGCTAAGCATGGAACCACTCTACCTTTTTAGTCAAAGGATCCGGTAATCACCCAAAAGGAAAATACATCAATTTCACCTTCACCTTCTATTTCAATTTTGCAAACTAGCCCTCCTCCCATCCCTCCTAAAACCCAAAAAGATGAAATACTTTCCTCTATACCTAGCTCAATTTAGCCATTTAATATAATCAATCATGTCAAAAAGACAAAAATACAAATGTCTGAGTTCAAATATTTGCATTCCAATCTTGATCAATTGTATAAACTGATCCAATGTGTCAAGAACCAAATTGTCCCTATAGGACAAAAAGCTAAAAGGGTAAATCCTGATTCTCTAAAGAACATGCCTATTCCATATAATCTTGTCATTACTCCTCTAGCTATTCCTAGAAAAATAGAACCTTTCTATGTTTCCCTGTTAATTAATGGCCACAAGCTGAGTAACTATATTATAGACTCAGGTGCATCTGACAATGTCCTACCTTCTAAAGTAGTTGAGTCTCTTGGTCTCACACTAACCAAGACATTTAGGAGATGTTTTTCCATGGAGAAAAATCAAGTACTATTGTTGGGGAAAATCAAAGATGCCCAATTTGCATTTATAGCCTTTCTAGACAAGAGAATCAAGATGACTGTCTTGGTGGCTGACGTCTCAACATCCTATAGCATTTTGCTTAGACAAAATTTATGTAAGGATGTGGGAGGAGAACTAAGTATGGATCTATCTGAGGCAAGGATCCCTATCCAAGGTGTAATGAAGAGGTAGCTCTCTAAAAAGGAAGCAAAATATGTGGTCACCCAGACATCAGCCCCTGAAGCTCAAATTTTTTTTGAATCCATAGGTATGGGTAACTATTTTCTATCTACAGATGAAGTACATGAAACACCTAATAAAATTCTTAAAAGTGTCAACTCAAAAATCAGTTCAACTAAAATAGTAGAAGAACTAGTAGGCTGTAATGCAGATGAAGAAGGACCCTCCATCTCTGATGAAGGAAAGTCTAAAGAAAAATCAGTATCGAATGAAATATGGATTCTAGAATTTGATGACAACTATTCCTCTACATGTTCAGGAGCTAGGATTGTGTTGATATCTCCTCAAGGAGATATGTTTCCTTCATCTTAAAAATTACAATTTAACAACACTAATAATACAATTGAATACTAATCTCTGCTGCTTGGAATGAAGGCTACTCAAGAAAAAGGCATCAAGTTTCTTCATGCTAAAGGGGATGCTAAATTAGTGGTTTGTCAAGTAAAAAATCTTTACCAAACCAATAATGATAGATTACGCCACTACCACAACCTAGTTTGGGACCAAATTGAAAGATTTGATGCTTTCAACATTTTTTCCATATCTAGAGAGTCTAATGATAAAGCTGATACACTTGTTGTTTCATGAACTCTCTTAGTTCTTCATTTAGATTTCAAAGAAGACATGTATACTATTGAGCTAATCTATAGACCAAGTGTTCTTGACAATGATGATAATTGGCAAGTATTTAATGATGACAATCAAATCATTGCCTTCCTAAAACAAAAAGAAAATTTTGAACAACTACGTTTTGAAGGCAGTGAACCTCAGAAGTATGAATCAACCTCTGAGTCTACTTTAGATATAAATGAAGAATTCTTATAGCTGAAAGGAAACAAAATTCCCAAAGTCCTAGTTTCTCTTGAGAAGTTGTTTGACAAGCATGATAGATTCATCAAATAGTAGAAAATAGACTCAAGTTTCTCTCAGTGATTTGATCAAGTAAATCTGACCACTAAAGAAAATCCCAAGATTGTTAACATTGGTAAGTGCTGCACCCCTGAAGAAAGATTCAAGTGCACCACTTTGCTCTATCAATAGATGGATGTCTTAGCATATTCTTATGAAGACTTGAAGTCTCTCAGACCTGATGAAATTCACCATGACATTCCTCTCAAGGCTGATTCAATGCCCTATAAGCAAAAATCTAGGTAATACAATCCAATAATATCAGGTACTATTATGTCTGAGATACAAAAAAATTTAAATGCTAGAATCATCTTTCCAATCCATCATTCCACATGGATTACAAACATAGTGCCTATAAGGAAGAAGAATGGCAAAATTTACATTTGTGTAGATTTCAAGAATCTAAATCAAGCATCTTTGAAAGAAAATTATCCTTTGCCAATTATGGATCAAGTGCTCTAAATAGTGACAGGTTCATAGATGTTATCAATGCTGGATAACTTCTCAGGATATAATCAAGTTGAAGTTGGTGAACCAGACCAACACAAGACTACATTCACCACATCTTGGGGTACATTTGCATATATAAGAATGCCTTTTGGCTTGATAAATGCTAGTGATACCTTTCAAATAGTAATGGATCTAGCTTTCAAAGATGAGATTGATAAATTCATAGTGGTATACCTTCATGACTTGACTATCTTTTCAAAGCGTTGATCTGATCATGTACACCACTTACAACAAGTGTTGGAGTGTTGCCACCAGAATCGTATTTCTTTGAATCTTAAGAAGTCTATTTTTGGAGTAATAGAAGGGAAACTCCTTAGACACATTATGTCTAAAGAAGGCATAAAGTGATTCAGACAGAGTCAAGTCTATTCAAGAACTTAATTTTCTTACAAGTAAGAATGATGTTCATTCTTTCTTTAGAAAGGTGAATTTCTTATGGAGATTCATCCATGAATTTGCTGAGAAGACTAGACACATTGTGAACATGATGAAAGGGAAGACCATCTTCAGTTGGACTAAAGAAGGCAAGTCAGCATTTCAAGATATCAAGACTGCCATTGCTCATGCCCCTACTTTGGTTTATCTAGATTACAACAAAGATTTCATCATATACATCTATGCATCTGAACACACTCTTTTAACAATTCTTGTTGAGCAGGACAAGGAATGTATGGAATCTCCTATCTCTTTCATGAGTTTCCCTCTCAAAACCCATGAGATGAAGTATTCAAATGTAGAGAGGCATACTTATGCATTGGTGAAAGCAGTCAAACATTTTCGCTTCTATATTCTGAATTCACACACTACTACCTTAATTCCTGACACTATAGTTAAGTCTATATTAACTCAATAGGATTTTGGCATGAAAAGAGGTAATTGGATTGCAAAGATACAAGAGTTTGATCTAGACATCAAGCCAACAAAGCTGGTCAGGGGTAAAGACCTATGCCAATTATTTGCTGACAACAAGCCAGAAGATACACAACATAAAGAAACTGAAGTGGAAGATACTCCAACAGTCCTTTTTGTCTCCACTACCAATGAGTGGTATTTAGGTATCGATAAATTTATTACTTATGGTGAATGTCCTACTCATTTGTCTTACAAAAAAGGGAGGAATATCAAGTTGAAAGCTGCTAATTTTGTCCTTTGGGATAACGTCTTGTACAAGAGAAGCATAGATGGAGTATTCCTTCACTGTGTAGACAAAGAGAAATAAAGCCAGGTTTTGAAATATTTCCATAATCTGGCCTATAGAGGACATTTTTCTACTCTTGTGACTACTCACAAGATTTTATGAGCTAGGTATTACTGGCCAACTCTTTTCCAAGATGTGCATAAGTGGGTTAGGAAATGTGAACTTTGTCAGTAATTTATTGGAAGACCCAAGTTAGTTTCTATGCCTCTCAAGCCAGTGATCATAGAAGAACCTTTCTAGCAATGGGGGATTGATTTTATTGGGACTATAAACCCATCTTCAAGTGTTGGATGTGATTATGTCCTTACAGCAACTGACTCTTTCACCAAGTGGGTAGAAGCAATCCTAACTAAGCATGCTACTTCAGAAGTTATATGCAACTTCCTTAAAGAGAATATCATTTTCAGGTTTGGAGTTCTAATAAAAATTGTTACTAACAATGCAACTTGTTTCACCTCCCTAGAGATTACACAATTTTGTTTCCATTATGGAATTATACTCTTTCACTCTTCTGATTATTTTCTATAAGGGAATGGACAAGCTGAATCTAGCAATAAGAACTTGGTAACTATCATCAAGAAGCTAGCAGATGACAGTCAAAGAACATGACGTAAAGCATTGGTTGATGCTCTATGGGTAGATAGAATCACACCAAAGAGGGCAATTGATATGTCTCCTTTTCAACTTCTTTATGGTATAAATGTTGAGATACCAATCACCTTAGAATTTCCAGCCTTGAAATTGGCAAAGGCAATAGAACATTAGACATATGAAAGCTCTCTTGATAAGAGAATCATGTTCCTGACTGATTCAGATGAACAGAGAACCATGGTGGTGGACAAAATTGTTGCTCATCAAAGTCTAGTAAAGAAATTTTTTTACCAGAAGGCCAGAAATTGTGACTTCTAGATTAGGGATCAAGTCTTGCTGTGGGACAAAAAGAGAGAACCAAAAGGGATGCATGGAAAGTTTGACTCCATTTAGAGAGGCCCATTTATAATTCATCATCACATTGGTGAAAATAGCTTTCTACTAAAATATCAAGATGGCACAGTCTTTTCTCTACCTCATAATGGGCAACATCTGAAACACTTCAACTCTTGAAGTATCAGATCATTGCATCTATATATATGTATATTTCTATGGTTTTTATTTATATTTTATTTTGTTTGTTTTCATTTTTGATGCCTTCCATTTATGGGTAGTATGACTTTGTAGCCCAATGGTACACATGAAAACACTAGAGATTCTATATTCTACTCCCTTCAATTCTTTTTGCAATTGACAGAAGTTCCCCAATTGGAGCCAGCAATTGTTTCCCAAAAATACCACTCATTTTTGGGACAACATTTGAACTATTTTGGTCCTAGAGACCAAAATTGTCTCTTCTCTTTCTGAAATTTTTCCTGGGCATTCAAATTCCTCATTTTTCAAACTTCTTAGGAATCTATAGACTTTGTAGGCCAAGTTCAATGGGCTTTACAGGTTGATTTCTATAGACTTGATTTCTATAGACTCTATAGGTAGGTTTATGTATACAAGTTCAAAGGCTTCTATTGGTGGGTTCAATCAAAAGAATCAATTTCCAACACTTATTCATTTTTGGGATTGGTTTATCACCTTGGTTCAATCAAAAATGTTCATCGACAAGAATCATTAATAGGTTCAAAAGCTCTCAACACAACTGTGAAGTTCAATCAGCACAAGTTCATCACTTTGGTTCAATAAAATGGTTCATCAGTTGGTTCAAAGGCTTCATTTGAACCATTGAACCAAATCTTGGTTCAATGGTTGGTTCATCAGCTTGAACCATTTTGGTTCTACTAAGCGGTTCAACGCTTAGTTCAACCAACCGGTTCAATGTTTTGGTTCGTTCCCTTGGTTCAAAGACTCAGTTCATTCAAATGGTTCAATAGTTGGTTCATCAGCTTGGTTCAAAGGAGTGGTTCAATGCAAAAATTCAAAGAAGCCTCCCAAAGGACAAGTGCCCTTGCGGAGGGCACTTGGTCGATAAAAACACCCTTCAGAAGGGTTATTTTCATGGAAACAGTTAAGGTAAATTCTTTCAAAATTTTGTTTAAGGCAATTGAAAAAGACTAAGACATTATTGCCTCAAATTTTTTGTCTAAAGGAATTGCTTCAGACAAAAAGTCTGAAGGAATTTGGGAAAGAAGCTGTGGAAAGAAATCCCAAAGGAATTCGCAAACACCAAGGCAAACAGAACAAAATGGAACAATTCTATGGACTTTTTGTCTACAGGAAATTTCCATAGAATTTTTGTCTATGGGAAAATTCCCACAAGAGAAAGCTTGGGGAAAATTCCCATGGGAGAAAGCCCAGGGAAAATGCCTATAGGAAAATGTCTGCAGAAACAGTCCATAGGAAAGCCGCGAGAGACTGCTGAAGATAAAAGGCCACCGAAGGACCCTAAAGGGTAGGTGCCCTTATGGGGGACTCTAAGTGGCCAACTTAAATTATAATCTTCCAAAGCCAAAGGGTCACATTCCCTTCAGGAGGATGCAGAACAAGAAAGTTGAAGAAGGACCAAGGGGTGATGCACTTGAAGATGTCAAATTCAAGAACAATAAACTAGCCATTAAAAACATAGTGACGGGTGTGGGAACATCAATTTCAAAGCTTAAAAAATATCCATTGATCCTTGCAATCTATAGACCTAAATGCATTCAAAGGCTTTAAGGCCAAAACTAGAAAGAAGTGATTAAGGAATAGAACAACAAATTGAATCCAGGACCGATTTAATTAACCAAAAAAGGAGGAATGATGAAGAACGATCAGATCACTAGGTGGACATTGAAAGTTGCAAACTTTCAATAGCATGACTTGTTTCTCTGCATTAATAAAGACAAATGGGTAGATGCCCCCAATTTCCAACCTATCTTCTTAACAATTTTCAACGCAACATGATGTGTTACTATTCTTGAGTCCTTCTTGAAGATGCTATATAAGGGACTCTCTTTTATTATAAATATATCTCTTTTTGACAATCAAAACAAAACTCTACCCAAATTGAAAGGCATTACTAAGACTTTGAGCTCAGATCTTTGATCATATTTTATTATTGGAATAAGAAAGCAAGTGAGTTTTTAGACTTTGTGCTGTGATATCTTTGTTGTTGAGGAAACTATTCTTATGTCTTTTTCCTTAATATATCTTCTATTCCTTTAATTCAACAATCAAAATTAGTGACAACAGTCAGGAAGGTGTCTTGAAGTCAACTGTGGAGGGACTTTGTGCCCCCATAATTGCCTTTTAGTGTGTTTTATTTTCATTTCTATGTAAAGGACCTTGGGATGACTTTGTACCCTCATTGTCCTTCATATCTCACTCTTGAGCAATTCAGGTGGAGACTTTGTGCTGCATCTCAATTTTATGGTTACTACGTCCGTAGTTACATTTTTCATTTACTACCAGGAGTATTCTTGTGGTTTGCTGAATAGTAATAATACTTCTGAAAGAAGAGGAGTGTTGTCTATCATTTCCCTTGAGTTTTTCCTTTGATTTGCACACATAATCTCTGAAGAAAGAGAGATGGATGGTTTGTCCTACACTTGAGTATTATTTTCTATTTATATATGTATAACATATCTATAGGGAACCTCCCCTTGATGAGAGGAGAGATTAGTCTCCTTTTGATGTGGTAAACCTACACATTTGGATGACTAATCTTCTTACTTTGGCTGATCAGACCTATTTTGTTTATCAGTACACTGATCAACAAAATATTCAACCAATAATACATATCAGGTGCTTCAAGAAGGTAAACATGTTTTTGATTTGTATTTTTAATATAATGTCCTCTATCACATGGGATACATCTGTGTTCTAGCTATAAAATAATAGAAGATGATATGGAAATCACATTTTAGTAGGATAGCTAGACACTTTAGAGTAGAGAAGACATTGGTAGTTCTTCAAAAACACTTCTACTGGCCCCATATGTGGAAGGATGTAGAAATGTACCTATAATATTTCACCCCTTGTGTGATATTTAAGCTAGAAAATAAGAATAAAGGATTGTACACACCATTGCTAGAACCAACCAAGCCTTGGGAATCTATCTCAATGGATTTTCTCTAATATTTGTTGACTTTAAAACATGGCAAGGATTGTATTTTTGTTGTATTTGATCATTTTTCAAAAATTAATATCATGATTGCTTGTAAGAAAAATATATCTATTGAAGAAATTTCTTAAATATATTTTAGTCATGTATGGCTCCATTTTGGTCTCCCCATGTTCATTGTCTTAGATAGAGATAGTAGGTTCCCGCACATCTTTTGGTCCACTTTATGGAAGATGATGGATACTAAGCTGATGAATTCCATAACCATTCATCCATAAATTGATGGTTAAATAGAAGTGGTGAACTGCTTGATTATTCACATTATTTATATGTATCACTCCAAACATCCATGCACTTGGGATTAGGGGCTTCTTTTCATACAACATGGATACAATTAGGCCCTACACAACTCAACCAAGCATAGTCCATTTCAAGTATGATTTAGGTTCCAAACCATGGCACTAATTAATATAGTCATTCCATTCTTCACCATGGAATACAGACCTCATGGGAGATCTAAGGCAAAAAAAGTAACAAATTTAATTGAAAAAATGTAACACATCCAGCAACAAGTTCATGATATCTTGGAGAAGATGAATCATAAGTATAATCAATGCCATGATAAACATCATATTGCACACCATTTTGTTATGGGTGATAAGGTTTTTTTGTAGCTTTAAAATGAATGACTTGTAGGCCCACACAAAAAAATTTGGCCTTTGACATATGCTTCCTACACCATCACCAAAAAAATTGGAGAAAATGCTTTTGAGTTGAACCTACTAGCCTACCTTGGTTTTCATCCAATATTCAACATGGATCTCTTCAAACCATATCATCCACCTCTATTAGGCACTTTAATCATATAGTAATAATTGGACATTGATGAGCTTGATCTATAGAGTTTTACTCTAGTGGAGGAGGATTAGATTGTGGACACCTAGATGAAGATGACAAGAGGATGCTCTATTCCACTTAATTGGGTGGTCAAAAGGGGCCGACTTAGCCACCAATGTGAGTGGCTCATAGATAATCAAATTAAGACATAACTACCATACTTGATGAGGAATAATGATGTAATGGGGACCATTACTTCTCAAGGAGGGAGGAATGATCTAGGCAATAATTTAGGTGACAATTTGGGTGATGGTTCTACCCCAATTGATGATGGAACTTCTAGGAGCTATAAATTTTGCACCATAGCTTTGATTGACTCCCTATTTGAACCATTGGAAACCTAAGAACAAGGAAAACATGGTGATATGGCATTGATCTCTACTTAGTGGGTTTTTACACTAAAAACCTAATGGAAGTGCCCTAAATTTCAATTTTAGTAGTGTAGTCTAAAAATAATAAGTTTATAAAAATAGTAATTCCTTAAATTTTTTATTGTTATAAATCATGGAATTCAAACCACTTAATCTCCCTCAATATTGGTGACCTTCCACTTCCCCCTCCTACCTTTAAAATGTGTATAAATTAAGATGTAACCCAAAATGGAATTAGACATCTCTTCCTAGAGATAAGCATATGGTTGTATTCACAATCTTGAGTAATAAAACATCTCTTCTTAGAGAAACCATTTTTACTATGTTATTTTCATGTTCTTAAAATATCTATCAATCAAAACTTCTAAGTTTTAGATCAATTAGGAGAGTAATATGTGGACCCAATTCATTCTCACAAAACTATTGACTTAAGATGAATGAGGGTGATAGAATCAAAGGGTGATATGGGGGATATGGACTATGGACCAGACATTAAGGATGGGTGAAGAAGGACATGTTGTTGGATCACAAAGAGGGGAATGAATATTTGTGAGTGATAACTAAGTGGTACTAGGATATAGAATAGGTCAATACATTGATGGTAACTATATAAGGATTTAGGCATCTATGAGAATGATCAAGACAGTGGTGTGGAAAAGATATTAGTATGATGATGGTGATATGTAGAAGGGGGTGAGGAAAATATAAGTGGATAATAGATGATTGTTATGAAGTATGGATTATGTTGACAAAATAATTAAAAGGGGATGGAATAATAGATGTAAATAGTGGGCTAAGTGGATAATAAACCTAAGGGTGGATATGGTAGTATATAAATAATATGGATGGAGGGGGTAAACAATAGATATTGAAATATGATATCTTAAGGATACAATGGGTCGATTGATAGATATAGATGTGAGGATTAGATTATATAGATAAAATGAGTGATGGGATGAGGTGATAGGATGAGTGGATGATTGGTGTAAAAGAGGGATTATGAGGGTGAGATAGATCAAAAATATGGATAATGATGTAAAGGAGGATTTTCTAGACGACTCTATAAAAAATAGGAAAGACAATAATGAGATTATGAATGGAGGTAAATACTAGGTGGGTAATGATAATGAATGATGGATAAAATGGATGGATAACCACTATATGTGGGATGTAATGATGTTTAATACAAGGTGAAAAGGGGAAGGAATGTGTTATGGAATGAATGAGATATGGTCAAATATACATGATTTTTTATGGGATGGATATAGATAAGAGAATTCTTGGGGGATATGAGGTATGATACGGATTTAACTAAAATGTGGAAGGATGTAAAATGATGGTGCTAAGTGAGGTTGAATGATGAGGTGTGGATAGGATAGGAAAATGATATAGATGGATGAATATGATGATCAAAAGGGGATATGATAAATAATGTAGTGGATGCTAAGTGTTATGGATAGGGTATGGACCTAAGAGGCACTATTGACTTAGTGTAGGATGAGAAAGTGTTATGATGTGGTGATGGGAGTGGTGAAGGTCAAAAGAATGTTCAAGATATGCCAATTACTTAAGGAAGAAGGGTGATATAAAGATGAGTATAGGGAATGACAATGATTTGGACTAATGGAAATGGGAAAAGATATGATATGGATAGCTAAGACAAGATAATGATAGGATAAAAAAAGTGATACTATAGGTTTTCTAAGGTATGCACACAAAAAGTATGGGTGTGGCCAACTTAGATAACAAAAAAAATGGGCCCTATCACAACATACAAACAAATCATGAACATATACAACCCTAATTAGTAAACCATATGGGAGTGTAACTCGATGTCCACACAATATAACAACTACATAAGTGAGGTTGTAGGCTGATGACCCATTATAAAACCAACCAAACCCTATCAACCTTGATTGTTCTTGATGGTCACTTGGGCACTGATACTGACACTAATAGTGGAACACTTATTATGACTATCAACTCCTATTCTAAGGTTTACACAAGGATATAAGGGAGTCCCCTATATACATGAAGGTATGATGGGGCCCAAGTCTGTATAGGAGGCTATTTGATTACCCTAGGTATATGGACTTAATAATCCTCACTCCATGGAATGCTTTATGAGAAATTCCGCTTAGGCCATAACAAAAATGCTCTCATAATATTCATACTTTACCAGGACATGGAGTGTGGTTAGCACATGGTGGTGAAATCCACGATACTAACCCCTAAGGACTAAGTCACATGTGTGGTGATGAAACCCATGTCACATGTTATCTTAGAGAAGGCTTGTACAAATAGTCAACCCATGATATATTTAATTAACCATTATAATTAACTATGTGAGATTCACATGATACAATAGATTGTGTATAATCAAACAAGGTACACACACAAAGATCAGACATAAATCAAATAATTATAAAATCACTTAATTAAGATTAATCAAAGACATGTACCCCCCTTCCTATAACACAAAGGTTATAAATCCTCTAGGGGTGCTACTAAGAATCCTCCAAAACCTACAAAATGGTCAAAAAACCTAAAACTACAATATCGTTACTATACAAAGCAATATCGCTACTCACAGAACAATATCACTACTAAGAAAGTCATGGTATTATAAAACTTAATTTATCCAATGTTGTCTATCCTAAATCAAGTTAAAAATTACTAGATTAGATTATAAAATTTTCAAAGATTGAAAATGATTACAAGGATTTATTTTTAATATAATTACTGATATCAAAATTATCAAAAATATAAAATTAATCAATAAAATACAAATGTTCAATATCCTTACTCTAGATAAAAATGTTGCTACTTGCAGGATAATGCTATAGCTTTAAAAGTAGTGGTATTATCAAATTTGGGTGAACTCCAATAGTCCTCCCTTAGATGTTATAAACTCTGTAGGACATAATCACCCTCAATCAGTTTGGATATTTAAATATCTATCACCAAAGATAAAATATTTGTCAAGATGATCAAAAGGTAAAAATGTGATTATTAATTAAAATGACATTTCAAAAACTTTACATCTCTTAATATCCTCCTTTGTCTATAAATATAGACTCTAATCAAGATACCAAATTAGAAAAAAGACCAATAGGGAAGGGTTCTAACCTATTTATGAGAAATAAATAATACCACTACTTAAAACAACAATACCACTACGTAGAGTCCAATGTCGCTAATATTAAAGTGGTGATATTGTTGAAGCTAGGAAAAAATTTCTTACCACCATTGTGATGTTTCTCAGTTGATCTCCTCCTGTAAATAGCTAGACAACCAAACACAAGGAGGATATATAATAGTAAGTGGTCTAAAATAACCAATAATATAAGGGCTATCTCTATTATTTTCAATACCATGATTATGATATATAATACCACTACTTGTAGGATAATACCATGACTTTTATAGTAGTGATATTATTGAAATATGCTCAAATTATTTACTGGCGGTTCCTAAAAAATCAATATCCTCCCTACACACCACAGACAACACAGCTAACAAAAATATAGGGTTAATCATCTAATTATCTAAATGTGAAAAAATTTGGGTTTCATTATCGCTACTAGGAATGATGATACCACTACTAGTAGGATAATACCATGACTTTAAAAGTAGTGGTATTGTTAAAACCTAATGAACCCTAAATAACCTTGACCACTAATAGTTTGGTTTATAATACTTTGATTGTTGTCAACAATATCACTGGTGCAATACCATGACTTGTACAAAACTACCATGACTATTAGAAAACACGTGAAAATTCAAATTATGTGCTTGTTTTCTCTTCTAGTTGGCCTTGTAATGATCTAAAATGCTTCCTAAAATAATGTTAGCTTAAATAATGGAGGATTCACTAAATTATGCTCACTCTTATAATTATTCTAATTTACACTAATTTGGCCTAAATTCCACTGTTCTTAAATATATTAACTATTAGCTTAATAACCCCCATATCATTCCTACATCCTATATAACCTTTATCCCATCCCAAAACTAATTAATCCTATCGTTAACCCCTAAACAAACCCTATTACCCACTAAACCTACCCCTAATCCCACTTGCTAATTAAAAATTCAAGAAAATCCTAACTACCCACCCACCACCCTATACTAGCCTTTGATAACCCCTAAAACCCTATGAAGAGATCTCTAAAATTAGAGAATTCTAGAAATCTTTCCATTCTAGCATAAGCAAGCCATTTTCAAGCATCCCAAGCAATCCAATAGTCAATTTCAAGCATACTAATCTTAGATCAGAGCTATGAGAAGGTAAAAATGATGGTAAGCATGAGCTTTGCATTTGATTTGCCTTTTTTTATCCCTTCTTATTAGTGTCATTATATTTGGGTTTCCATTATCTCTTTGATAACATCTTGTTTGAATCCTAAATTTAGTGTACATTAAACACTATCTAATATCTCAAAACCTCATATAAAAACTAAATAAACCTTTCTCATGACCAAACACTACTTTACATCCTTCATAAGCCTTGATAATACCTCATGATACCTCATTAGGTCAAGTAGGGTCTATAACTAGTCTAGTTGTAGAATTGGATTTAAAGTATTATCCTTGTAGGATCACCTTGAAACTGTCATCAATGCTCTAGTGCCTCATATACATGATCAAGTAACCTTATACAATCTCTTTTTCCTCTATGCATCCACCTCACTAGACTACCATGTTCAAAGCTTCTCACTAAGACTTCACAAGCTATGACTAGTGACATGACTAGGCTTCTTAAGAACTTGAAGCTTTACAACTAACCTTGAAACACTCTTTGATGCTTCTACACTTTTCACACTTGCCTTTCATTCTCGTTAGACAATGTCATACCTTTGTATAAACCTTTTCATGTTCATCATGCACATGTACATGCTCATGATATGATTATGCTTATTATGACTCAATTTCTTAAGAAAATTTATACTCAAGGATTGGCACTCAGATATGCATACTTTTACTTACCAACAACCATTCTTAAATCACTATAAAAACCTTGACAATAGCTAGTAGAAGAATCATTAGGTTACCTTCAAGTCTCTCTCAACAAAAATACATTAGGTTGCCTTCAAATTCTCTCTCTAACCTACACATTGACATTAATGAAATCAACCTTGACATAAAATGACATCAACCTTGACATAAATGACAAAACTTATCAACACTTTGAATATTCATTGATATCTCAATATTTATTTTGAACTAACACAGTCCTACATAGCCAACACTATCCTATTGAGTATAAAATAAGTTAAAGTTTGATTCATCATAGATGTTGTAGATATTTAGAGTCTTGAATAATGAAAAAATACATTTAAAATGCATTCAAAAATATTATATACACTACCATGATCAAATATTTTTTGGAAATAGTGACCTATAGGTTCACAAAACTTATTTTAATACTAGCTTGATGAAAAGGATTATAAACCCTAACTTGTAATCTATAATATTTCATAATAATGATCTTCAATTTATATATAATATGTTTTTTATCATTTAATTATTTGGGATAATGACAATACATTTGCATTTGACCAGGATGGTAGACCACTAAGGTAGCTAGTTCAAATAGTTCACCATGTACATGCATAATCACTTGTCTATCTTGAATTTTATGCATCTAATTATTCATACATGGGTATACATAATATTTATTAGGTTTAAATATTTTAAATACACCTTATTTCAAACATTTCATGCATCAAGACAACTTCAAACTCTTTTCACATAGGGCTGTTAATCTCAAACTACCAAAATGAGGCCATTTGACATTACATCAACCATGAACATGAATATACTTAAGAGGAAAATATATTTAATGGGTATAAGAGTGTTTAACATACCTTATAAAAAAATTTCATGCATTCATTCAAATTTAAAACCCTACACTAGGATAATATTAGAACTGATTGTGTTTTTAGTCACTTTTATATACCATTAACTTCTTAACAATTATTAATAGAGTTAAGGGGATTAACCAAAAATCCAATAGAATAAATTGGAATGGAATTATGGTCCCCTCATATGGACAATATATTTGACTCTAACTTTCTCTCTCTTTTTAAATTAACAAGTGAAATCCTATTGCCATTTTTTTATGTTAATAATGGAGAGATGGAGTGGATTTTTGTACTATTTAGATCTATACCTTCACTTTTTACATGGATTTGGATATGACAGTACCATGAGAACATTTAAGAGAGTTTTCACCTTGTCAACCATCAAAACCTATCTTCACAAGACCACCAAAAGCATTTTTTTCTCAATATTCTTACTATTTTGCCCTGTTGAGTTGTTATAGATGATGAACTCAAACTCTTTAGCTTCCCTTAACCTATAAAGACATGGAACAGAGATACAAAACATTTTATGAACTTATTTTACTACATCTCTTCCAATAAATCTTCATTTATGTTTTGTAAAATTATGAATAATAGTTAGAAATAGACTCCAACATTTAAAATCACTTATACAAGACCTTTGTGGGGGGTGTATGGTTAGGTACAACATGATGTCATCATATATGTGTTATATGAATTAAAAACTTCATTTTAAAAATACAAAAAATTTATATTTGTTCTTGACTACCAAGTGCCATTTTCAAAATTAAATGTAGAATAATTATAAAGTAATATAATACCTTAATCTTTTCAAAATTACCTTAAAATTTATAAATATCCTTAGAAATAATATGATCCAATTAATTGTTCTAATTATTTAACCCATTTGACTATATTTAGACCATGTTTTCTCCTTGCAAGCTTACCATCTTGTCTTCTTGGTCATATATCCACATTTACTTGATTTTCAACTTACCTAAACTTTTTAAAAATTACCTTAAATAATTCCAAACACGAAAATAAGACCATAAATAATGACCACTTGATGACAAGACAACATGACTTGAACTAGATACCAAATAGACCATCTTAAATGACCTTGTAAGCTATCAATGAAGATGCATTAACTATCATATTAGATCATTAATTACCAATACAAATCCTTCATAATGGTTATTAAAAAATTTAACATAAAGTACAAAAAAGTTTTGAATGATTCTCATTCACGGGGGCTAAATTTTGGCTTACATCTTTGATGACCTCCTGGGATTTCATGCCTGCTATAAACCTTAGACTAATTTCCTATTCCATCTATTGCGATATATATTCATATAATCTAAACAAAAATCATGACTTGACCTTAAAACTTATTTGAAAACCTCTTTAAAAATTTGAAATGGTTGACCTTATAGGAAAGATAAGATAGTAACTAATATGTATAACTAACCTATCAGAATTGATCCTCTTGGATAAAAAATAAAACCCTTTAAGATAGCTTCTTGTGATGAACAAGAATGATGTGTAAGATTTTTATCAGACTCTATCATTACTTGACCAAATCCTCTCTTTACCAATACCTTCTTTGGCTTGACTCAAATAAATATACAATATCAAACATATCTCCAATAAAAAAAATGATCATGATCTTTAATTCTCAACTCATACTATTTTTCCTCTTTGCCAATGTGAGAGACCTCTAAAGTGTCCATGGTTTAATTCATAAAGGTATCATCATTCTCATCTTCTTTTGGCTCCCCAAATTCCATCTCATGATTATATTAAAGAGTTTCATATTCAACATACCTTGCTACACCATGGATTTGAACCTCTTGGTGATAACTAAAAAGACTTGTTAGCTTGCTAGGAGCTTTGTACTTATCATCAACCACTTTCTCTTGTTATTTTTGAGGTTTTAACTGACCAAGATATTCAAAGTCTTTTAAAATATATAATTAGGAATGCCATATATATTCAATACCTCATTTAACATGTTAATGAGGATAAACAACATTATCAACCATGGTATTTTCTTTAATAACCTTCCCATGCATGTCTTCACTATGTTCATTAGCTAAGACAACAATCTTATCGCTCTCATCATGAACTATAGGTTCACTATCCTAGATGAAAAAAAAAACATTTATAACTCTTCCCAAAAGGAATATTCTTCTTTGTTACTTTAAATAATGTCAAGTTCAATTTCAAAATTATCATTCCTTGAGGGATAATAGGCTAGTCAAATGCTTCAAACTCTTGAATAGATTCATGACATGATTACAATTTGTCTTCTAAAAGTTTTAACTTTTTCCCATGAGGTTAAAAAAGGATAATATCCAATGTATCTTCAACAATATTTATTTCATGTTCAATTTCAACCTACTCAACTGCACCATAGTCATTCTTATGTTTAAAAAAGCTCAATCCATGAGTAATAGATTGGTCTTCTTCTTCCTCCATGAATAATGGAATCTCATATTCCCATTTAAGGTGTAATTAATCATGTTTCTTTGGTTACAAGCCTGATTTTTCATCTTATTCATCAACATCAAATCCATACTAACCAATTTGATCCACTTGATCATTTGTGACATATTTAAGGTTGTACAACTATTGGTTATAAATTAGAGACTTATACTCATCTGTGAGAGTTGATTTTATTTCCTCTTCACCAATAGGACTACCAATCATAATATCTTCATCATATAAATTAAAATCACTCTCTTCAAATCCTTCTTGATATTAACTTACATCTGATTGATTTTAATTTTCAAGTACTACCACCTCATCACCTAGTTTTGATAAGCTCTCCTTCACGTTTGAATTTCCATCTTCTTCCCTTAATACAATTAGTTCCCCTTCATAATATAATATGATTCAAGGGAAAGAGACTAAATTATATTTATTAAAACTTGTTAGGGTGTCCTTCCAAATTGGTACTTTAGGAGTACTAGGTTGATTATAATGTTCTTGAAAAGATGGAGAAGAGAACTGAATTGAAGGTGTTATATTCTTAATTTCTATATCAAAATATGAAGTGTCTTGAACTTCATGGATGGATATAACCTCATGTTAGAGTGTATGTGAATAGATTAAATAACTTGAGAACTTTCTTGAATTTTATTCCTTAAACATATCCTTTTCTTGAATTTGGATAGGCATGGTAAAAGGTTATCACTGAAGATTAGGCATGATGTAGTCAGGGGTCTTATTCTAAGAATATCTCCAAGATGGATGGTCTTAGGATATTGAGTAATATTGGTTGAATATTTCATTGCTGTAGACCAATCTTGATGACATATTGTCACTTGGGCTAAGTTTAGAGAAAAATAAGGTTGATGTGGTGTAGAAAGAGGCATACAAGATTGAATATATTGAATTTTTTCCCTCTCTTCAAGAACTAATCTATTCTATAGACATTGAATTAGACCCTTTACCTCCATCACATCATCTATTAGTAGATATTGGTTTTATTTCTCAATAGTTTCCCACCCAGTCTTAAGTGAATGTATAAGATTCTTCATCATTTGATCTTTTAATTTTGCATAGAAGGGTTATAAATGATTAGTCCAAGTTCCCTCTACTCATCAATCTACCTCTTTTGAATTTTTAAACATACATGAGCTTGTTTGAAGTTATTGAGGTTAAAAAATCCCTCATTTTTGAAAAATGGGGACACTTGTGTCAAATTATGAAAATTTATACCTTGAAATTCAATATTCACTTGACTAGAGTGTCATTAGCATGTTTACACATTTTTTTTATTTACAGATCATTCACACCCTAGTCTAGATGGCATATTTGTTCATGGTTCTGGTTTAATCTTATCTAAAGTGATAACATTGAATATATGTGTTTCAAGTTGTGAGTTTAATGGATCCCATTTGGTAATGAACATTCTTAGGGTTTTATTATTCAATGTTAAATTGATCTTTTACTAACCTTGGTTTATAATTGATTAATTAAATTCATGTTAAAATTGATGAAACCCTACCCTAATATTTTACCTAGACCTTTTAATTCAAATTTAAATTTGGTAGGAGATTTTTATTTAAATTTAAGAAAAAATAAATTAAATCATACCATGGACCTAATTTTAATTTTATCCTAAGGCTTCGTCATATTTTTCAACACAACCAAACCTTAGGCTAAAAATCCTATGCTTGGTCTATTTTATGCCCCATGGTCCCTTTGTTATAAGGATTAGCATAAATTCTTATCCTAAGGTTTATCATATTTATTACTATGATAAAAACCTTAGTCTAAGGCTTTACACTCTATCTTTATTATTAATGGTGTCCCTTTTCTTTTATTTTTATAACCTTGGTCCAAAATCTTTGTGCCTAAGTCCTTTTATTATTCACATGGTCCCTTTTATATGTTGTAAAATTAGCTTAAAAACCTTAGACTAAAGTATTCATATTTATTAATATGAATAAAACCATGGCCCAAGGTCTTTATGTTGAGTCCCTTTTAAATTCATGAGGTCCCATAAATATGTTTAGAACTTAGATTAATCTTTTTATCCTAAGTCCTTTATTTGTTCATCAGCGTAACTTTCTTTCTTTTATGCAAGATCAATGGAACACATTTAAGTGGAGGACCAAGATCGAATGGAGCAAGACTAATGAATAATTTTCAAATGAAGATCTAAGTTAACACAAGATGGTCATGTGGAAAAAGCACTTGAGCTAACAAAAATGACAAGATGTAGAGTGTGGAATGCCTGTGGGACTTCCAAGTGGCACAACCTTAAATCCTAGTACAAAATCATAGAAGAGACAAATAGTTGGCACATGGCACACATAGAGTGTAGAATGAACTAGAAAATTCCAAGTTATAGCCTTGGTAGATAGTCTCAAGATGTGTTTAAAATTGATGATCATGTTACCATAAAAGACATCCCCATAGTTGTCAAATGATAGTAATGTAGATGTCAATTTTAACATAGTAGAGAGCTTAGATAGCGTGTTTAAAATTGAGGGTCATGTGACCATCAAAGATGTTCCCACAAATGTCAAATCATAATTACATGGATGCCAATTTTAACATAACTACTTGGATTCAAATTTTAAAGGTAAATGATCATTATTTGAACATTTTGGAGTAATTTTTCTATGAAAGTGCCATAGAGATTCCATGGAAATACCACATCAAAACCATATGGGTATAATAGGATAAATTAGAGACCCAATGGACCTAGTAATGTAAGTGTTGGGATCTAATCTCAAGATGTTTTATCTCATGACTCCAATTGGATCAATTTTAGATCCTACAAGAGTGACCTGGTGGGGAAAGGACCATAATCGAACCCTATGAGCATTATGATTGAACTAAGGGAACTAAAGTGTTGCCTTTATAAAGATAAGTCAAAATAGGTCTCTTAAAAATTAGTTTAAAAATGATTTAAAACAACGAGGGGACCTCTCTTGTATCCTTGATTAGCTTGAATATGGGGCCATGCATGTATTGGGTAACATATATGAATAATGAGGACCCTAAAATAGTAACTTAGAACTTCAATAGCATAAGGGTCCCAAAGATTAATGAAATAGGAATATTCCTTTTATAACAAATTTTGTATAATATTTTAGAATAAGATATTATTTTGTATAGACATGTGTAATTTGTAAGAGCACATTGTCTATAAATCATTCTATCAAAAGGAAAAGGTCATTTATTATAGAATGCAATAGAAAAGACACTTGTCCTATACACTTGTACAAATGTAAATGGAGGAGGCTAACCAACATGCTACCTTGTATCTTATTAAAAGAGAATTTTCAGTTTTTAAAAAGAGAGGGATTTATTAGATCCAAATTACTTTGTAAACTAGGAGAAATTAATATAATAAAGGAATTCTACAAAGATTGTCTAGTATTTACTTGTGTTCATTATTATCATGCCTTCTCTCTCACTTATTTTTTCTTACTTATAGGTTTGAATGGTTCTTCTGAATTCTTTGTGTGTACATTTGATTGTAGAGTTATTAACTTGTGCCAATGCTATGTTGAATAAAATTCCTTAGGTTCATTTCATTATCTTACTCTTCTTGGATTTGGGATGATGATGTTTGCTTGTAGGGTAAATATTTAAACTAAACTAGTTTCTTATTTGCATTATTTCCAACTTCCTTAGGAGTTTTCTTGATGTGTGAGAGCATTTGGGTGTACGCTATTTAATTTTATACATTGGTTAAGTTCATGCCTAGATGAAATATAAACTTTGTCATGATGTTTGGAATGAATATCAATAACATTTATTTTTGCCTTACCCTTCCTTTCGCTTCTTTTTTAACTGGATCATCTTAGTTTAATTTTAATTATAAATATCCATCTTAGATTAGTTATTATCTTAGTTATTAATCATAATTAACTATTCTTAGCATAGTATATTGCATATTTTATATAGATCTTTTATTTGGCCATGGTGGCTCCCAACCACCAAATTTTATAAATATTGTGAAATAGTCACTTGTTTAGCCTCTATTCCACCAATAGATAATAGGATTATCATAACCCACAACTCATGCATTGATTTATTAGGAACTCTAAAATTATAATTGTTTCTTAAACACTCTAGGAACCTATGGTACATATTTAGGCATAAAAAAGAGGAGATTCACTAGCATTAGAAGGAGGGCCTTAAGTTAGATCTTTATGAATTTACAAAATCTTTGCTAATTTTGGTGTGTTTTGATCAAAGATTGATGTATTCTTTGCATATTTGTGTTCCTTTGAGAATAATTGTGTAAATATCATCTATATTTATGGTCCTAGACAATCTTTGGGCTTCTTTTATCCAAATATTGATATTATTTAAAGATCCATAGATATTCATGTAAAGGTATATCATGATTTATGTATTCCTCATGTTTAAGGTTAGTAATAGTAGTTTTGTAAAAATATTGATTGGTTATTTATAAATTTGAGTTTATTCAAGCTTATAGGTGTAAATATACCTCTCATTCATCAATAAAGACATATCTTTGAGCTTATTTAGTTAAATATAGTTGTGCTTTACATGTATTTATGTAAAATTAGCTTAACATGCAAACTTAATCATTATAATTTGCAAAGATTAGTTTGATGCATCATAATTTAAATAGGTTTCAAAGTCACAATATATAATTTACCAAGGCAAGGATTAGGTGAGAAAAATTCCCAAAGTCTCAAACTCTTCACTAGGTCAAGGTACTCATGTGTTTCAGGTAAGGCTTGGCTAGGTGGTTCTTTAGTCAACATGCTAGGTATAATACATGATATTCCTCAAAATTCTATAATATATTTTACTTATTTTATTCCTAATACTATTTTAACTATTGAAGAGAATATTAAGTCATTTAATACTATTTTGATATTGTTAAATATGCTTCATGAAGATATAACATGTAGATTGTTCCCATTTACTTTCAAAAATAAGGCATATGAATGGTTCCTTAACCTTGCAAAGGAATGCATTACTAGTTGGGATGACTTTAACAATATCTTTGTTGGTCAATTTGGAAAATTCATTAGTCCATTTTTCTTATATCAGTAGTTCACCATAATTAAAAGGGATGTTAATGAAACCATTAGAGCCTTTATCACTCAATTCTAAAAAATGTTCAATATAACCATAGTGCCTTATAGACCTAATGAGTATTTAGCATTATAAATTTATAAATATGATATAGATCTCAAGACCTTTGTGTTCTTGAAAAAGTATCTTCCAATCATAAACACGTTGACTTGGGCCTACTCTGAAGCCATGATCATTAATGACCAAATGTAGCCTCAGGGTCAGATGGTATATTTCATGCCTAATGTCAATTCAAATTAACCCATCCAAAATGCCATTCCTAGTATACCTAATTTAACACAAACTTAGAACCATTTTACCTAAAGTCATACATATCCTAGCCAAAACCTAGGATTTTTGGATAGCACTGATAGTGGACTTCATGCACAAAATCATAGAACTCTAGTGCCCATAGCCAGTAGTAATGCTCCAATTTGTGAGCCTGAGACACCAAAAATTTCAAATGAATTGATATTATAAATGGTCCAAAAATTGAGTAGTGAATTTCTTTATTTGTAAAAATAAGTAAGAAATACAAGGGAATGTTCTAACAGAAACTATGCTTCTCAAAGATTTAATAGGCCTTCAAATGGGTTTCATAATAACAACAATAATGGATCATCTAAAAGCATACAAATGAGTTTCTATGATCTAGATGTGGCTAATCATTGCATTTTTTTAAGCATGTATAGGTGAAAGGGATACAAATTAAATTTTGTCTAATTAAGACTTTATTGTATGGATATCTTGCTTTGCACAAACTTCTGAATCCTTCATGCAGGCCTTTGATTTCACATTTGAAGATGAAGATAAGCTAATTAAATAAGTTTCATTTTAAATGACTTGTATTCCTAAATATATAAAAGAGATTGTAATTAAAAACCAACAAGACATCATCCTTAAAACATCTATAGATGAATAAGAAAAGGTGTTAGAAATGGATATGGGTTAAGTACAATATGATGTTTCTATAGAGGGTAGCCATAAAGACAACCCACATAGATTCATTTCTAAAATGTATAATACCCCTTTAAGAAGATGATCACTAGAAGAAGTCATACCAAGATTTATTAAATGTATTCAAGAAGTTAGATATGGTAGATGATGGGATATAACAACATGTCTATGCTTCATTTGAGGATTTAACCAATGATTTAGAGTTCCTAGAAGATGGTATTATTTTTAAGGTCCTAAACCAAGATAAACTAGAGCCTAATTAGATAGAAGAGCTATCTTTCTTCACTAAAAATTAAGATGAAATAGGTGAAGTGAATCAGGAATTATCATATGACTTTATCAACAGGTGAGGATTATAGGACCAACATGTTTCTAATGATGAGAGTCTTAATGAACATCATTTAGTTGATCAAGATGAAGAAACCTTTTGGTATGACTTGGAAGTTTTTAATGTAAATATTAGTAGTCCATGTCCATCTCAGAAAGAACCTAATAAAGACATCAACATAAAGATACTAAATGAACTACCATTATTGAGTGAAGATGATATAAGCCATTATCAGTATATGGATGAAACAAAACTAGCACTCCTACTAAAATAAGAATTTGGGAAGAAGATGACTAGATATTATATTCATATCTTTGATCCATGCATACGATAATGTTGATAGGATACCCAACTACATCACCTATAAGACATAAGCATTCAAGTGATCATATCCATTAGAAGAGGCCACTAAGAGAAAACATTCATGTTTCAAGGTTTTGTAGTAGGCTAAATAACTTTCCATTTGATTTGAGAGGTAAGTACTTTGTGTAGCTAGTATAGGACTTAGTTTAGTTTCCTTTCTTATTCTTTATTTCTTGCTTTTTTTGTTCCTATCCCTTTTTTGTATATAATGTTTGTATATATTTTTGTACATTTTGTGCATTGTTCCTTACTTTTAAATAAATCATTTTAGATATACCTCAACTTGAGTTTCATCTAACTTCTTAAGAGATTCACAGTTCAAAAATGTAGGTATGACTTCTCAACATTATTTAATCATGGATTGTTGGAATATGAGCTTGATGTTTTAGTTTAGAGAAGATAGAAAAGACTGATGGATAAGTTATTTGGTCCATAGAATTTTAAATATTATTTTTATCTAATCCTAGTTTTAAGAAGGATTGCATATATAGAATGAAAGCTTAAACTATTAGGACACACATATGCTTACAAATAAAAAACATTAATTGCTTAGGACAAAGTTTGAAACTAAAGATGATTGAATGAAAATCAAACACTTGACCGAATCCCTAAACCTAACTAATCTAGTTCCTAACCTTTTCTAGAAAAAAAATGATCTAAAAAATACAAAAAATAAGAGCTTATTAAAAAATTCAAAGACTTTGTAAGCAAGAGGTGATTCTAGTAATCTCTATTAGGGCTATGGATGCCTTACTGGTAGTGGAACAAGGCCTTCAGTGGAGTCAAATGCATCTTTATCAGGGCTATGGATGCTTGGCTCATAGAAAAATAATTCCCAATCCTTCCTTGAGATAAACCACTATTATTAATGAATATTCAAACATGCTAAAAGTCAATGTTAATAATTAAAGTCATGAACCTATAAATTTTTCTCTAAATCCTTTGGTAATCAATTTGTGTTATCAAATCACACAACATGATTGAGTTTTGATGTTTGATCCTAATTTTGCATATTCAATATTTGTTCTAACCATGAAATAATCTTAATAATGATGCCTGATCAAATGGAATAAGTATATTAAATTTGTATTTTAAGCTAGAGTCTCTAAATTCTAATATATGTCTATGTTTCTCCTATAAATCACCATTTGTTGAGGCCAACATACCCCCCATTTCTTAAAAATGTGGATCCTTGTGTTAAATTGTGCAAGTTTATACCTTGAAATTGAATATTGACTTGATCAAAGTGTTGTTATAATTTTTATGAATGATTCTTATTTGATGATCATTCACACCCTGGTCTGGCTGACTTATGTGTGCATGGTTTTGATTTTATCTTATCTAAAGTGATAACACTGAATATCTATATTTTAGGTTGCATATTTAATGGAGCCCATTTGGGTATGAACATGCTTAGGATTTTGTGTTTCAATGTTAAATTGATCTTTTACTAACCTTGGTTTATAATTGATTAATTAAATTCATGTTCGAATTGATGAAACCCTAGCCTAATGTTTTACCTAGATCTTTTAATTCAAATTTAAATTTGGCTGGATATTTTTATCTAAATTTAAGTGGGAACAAATTAAATCATACCATGGACTTATTTTAAATTTCTATCCTAATGCTTGGTCATATTTTTCAACACAACCAAACCTTAGGCTAAAAATACTATGCTTGGTATATTTTATGCCTTGTGGTCCCTTTGTTATAAGGATTAGCCTAAAGTCTTATCCTAAGTTTTATCATATTTATTAATACAATAAAATCATTAGCCTAAGACTTTATTCTATGTCTTTGTTATTCATGGTTTCCATTTTGTTTTATGTTTATAACCTTGGTCTAAAATCTTTGTGCCTAGGTCCTTTTATTATTCACGAGGTCATTTTTATATGTTACAAACTTAGCTTGAAAAGCTTAGACTAAAATATTTGTATTTATTAATACAAATAAAACTATGGTCCAAAGTCTTTATGATGAGTCCCTTTTAAATTCATGAGGTCATGTATATATTTTTATAAATTAGCTTAATATTTTTATCCTAAGTCCTTTATATTTGCTCATGATCTTAACTTTCATTATTCTATGTAGGACCAACGACACACATTTAAGTGAAGAACCAAGATCAAACATAGTGAGATCAATGAATAATTTTTAAATGAAGCTCTGAGTTAACATGAGATGGTCATGTGGAGAAAGTGTGTGAGATAAAAAAATTGATAAGATGTAGAGCTTAGAAGGCTCACAAGACTTCCAAGTGACACAACCTCAGAGGCTAGTACAAAATCACATAATCACTATGTAATCGACATGTGGCACATGTAGAGTACATAACAACCCAAAAAATGACAAATGGTAGGCTTGGTAGATTGTTTTGAGATGTTTTTAAAATTGATAATCATGAAACCATAAAAGACATCCCCATGGATGTCAAATGATAGTTATGTAGATGTCAATTTTAACATAGCAGAGAGGCCAAATAGTGTATTTAAAATTGATGGTCATGCAACCATGAAAGACATTCCCATGGATGTCAAATGATGATTGTACAAACATAAATTTTAACATAATTTCTTGGATTTTAATTTTAAAGGGAAGTGGTCATTATTTGAACATTGACAAGTAGTTTTACTATAAAAGTGCCATGGAAACGTCATGAAAATGTAACATCAAAGCCATGTGGGCATAATAAGACAAATTAGAGACTTGGTGGACCTAGTAATGTAAGTATTGGGATCTAATATAAAGATGTATGACTTCATGACTACCATTGCAACACTTTTAGATCCTAAAAGAATGCCTTGGTGGGGTAAGGATCATAATAGAACCCTATGAGCATTAAGATTAACCTAAGAGGAGATGAAGTGTTGCTTGTGTAAAGATAAGTCAAGCTAGGTCCATTAATGAGTAGTTTAAAAAGGATATAGATAAACTAGGGTACCTCTCATATATCCTCAAGTAACTTGAAGATGGGACCATACTTGTATTGGGCAACATCAATGAACAATGAGGACCCTACAATATTAACTTGGAACTTCAGTAGTATAAGGGTTCCAAAGATCAATGAAATAAGAATATTCCTTTTATAACCAAATTTGTATAATATTTTAAAATAATATATTATTTTTTATATATGCTTGTAATTTGTAAGAGCACATTATCTATAAACTAGTCTATTAAAAAGAAATGGTCATTTATTCTAGAATGCAATAGAAAGGACACCTATTCTATACACTTGTACAAATGTAATTGTATGAGATTGACTGGCATATTTCCTTGTATCTTATAAAAGGATAATTATCAATTTTGAAAATGGGAGGGAGCTATTAGAGCCAAATTACTTTGTAAACTAGGAGTAATTAATATAATCAAGAAATTATATAAAGATTATCTAATATTTACTTGTATTCATTATTATCATGGCTTCTCTCTCACTTGCTTGTTCTTACTTCTAGATTTGAATGATTAATATGAATTCTTGGTGTGTACATTTTATTTTAGATTTGTTAACTGGTGCCAATTCTAGGTTGACTGAAAGTACTTAGGTTCATTTTGTTTTCTCACTCTTCTTGCGTTTGGGCTGATGTCATTTATTTGTAGGGTAAATCTTTAAACTAAACTAGGCTCTTATTTTCATTATTTCCACCTTCCTTAGGATTTTTCCTGATGTGTGATAGGATTTGGGCTCATGATTTTTCATGTTACACATTGTTTAAGTGCATGCTTGGATGAAATATAAACTTTGGTATGATGTTTGGAATGAAGATCAATAACATTTCTTTATGCCCTACCCTTCCTTTTAATTATTTTTTAACCAGGTCACCTTAGTTTAATTTCCATTGTAAATATCCATATTATATTTGTTATTAGATTAATTATTGATCATAATTCACTATTTTTATCATAGTATATTGCATGTTTTACATAGATCTTCTATTTGGCCATGGTGGCTCCCAACCACCAAATTTTATAAATATTATGGAATAGTCATTTGTTCAACCTCTATTCCACCAAAAGATAACAATATTATCATAACCCTAAACTAATTCATTGAGTTATTAGGAACTCTAATATTATAAGTGTTTCTTAAACACTCTGGGCACCTATGATACACATTAGGCATCAAAAAAGTCTAGGAGGTTTGGAATATAATCAAAATGACTTGACAAGGTTGACAAGAGGGATGAGTAGATTGTCAAGGAAGCTATGTGGTATTGGGATAGGGCATATAAGCTTTTTGATATACATTGTAAGGTTGGCATGTTGTTTCTTGAGAGCCACTTGGGTGAATCCATTAATTCCCTCAACCTAATATAGAGAATTTAAAGGCATAGAATATGCATCTTAACCAAAATAATGATTAGGATAGATACCAATTTTCTAATTTTAAACACTTGAGATGATTACACTAGTTGATATTTACTTGGATTCATCATTTATTCTTGTATTCATGCCTCCAAAGACTGATGTGTTGAAGACCAATAACAAGAGATGTTCAATGGGATATAATCCTTATCCTAATGGGCATGCCAAAACTATTATCATCAAAAGTTTAAACCTTCATGAGTTTATTCAAACATCCTCACTTAAGTGATAACATGGAGACACATGTAAGTTTTGGGTGGCCTTTTCAGTGAGGTTAGTCTCTAGATATGGATATCTCCCTTGATGTTATCACCTTGAACTACTACTAGACATATTAGGTGCAAAAGAAAAGGGTAAGATAAACTAAAAGTAAACTAATATAAGTATGTG
>JARHVA010010278.1:157500-193953 GCA_037957365.1 Torreya grandis | reverse complement strand
ATTCACCATTCAACATTTGTAGTCTACATGGACCAGTTTCTAGAATAAAATGAATTACATAAGGTCCCATATACCTTATATGTATCTTCACTAGTTTTCTTACATATATAGAATAATATAATAACACCTTGGTACATATCCAAAATTTCTTATTCTTTATGTGTTTATCATGCCAATTTTTCTATTGACTTTTTTCTATACCTTGGATCTAGTGTTCTAGTTGCCTTTTTTAATATAATTTTATCAACTCTATTTGTCTCTTGAATAATGATGTGAATTCTTCCAAGCCTCATGTATGCATGATTCATAATTTCATAATTAAAAATTCCATTAATAATATTGATTCTCTTACATATACTAACTAAAATTGAGTATATTGATGTCCTCTATCACTATTCAAAACTAATGAAAAATTATATCTTGTGATGATATTATTACATAAAATACGGATGTAGTAGTTGTCTCATAATATTTTATTGGAGCAACCTCAACCCATATTGTCAAATAATTATTCATTGTTATATTATAATGTGCACTATTGTCTTGAGTAGTGGGGTTGATTAGACCCACAAAATCCACTATCCATTTATCAAATGGTTCATGTTCGACTATTGAGATTAAAGGCATCTCATCTCATTTCCCATATCCTATGAAATACATTGTATTTATATGAATATTTTCTTATATAATTATATAAACTTGGTGACTGATACCTAGCCAACAATATTATCCATGCAATCACCTTTTTATGTATTATTCACTTGTGATGCCTTTATGTTACTCATGCAATACTTATGCATACTTATGCTTTATAATTCATTTTTGCATGATCGCATCTCTTCCCAAATTGTATAACTCTCCCTTAATAAGTTGATAATATGTAAATTTTAATGATTTTTTTCTTTTATTTCTTTGTCCAATCATTTGGGTCTAGCATTGAAGTTAAGATTTTAGTCATATTCATCACTTATTTAGGAAATCTATCTACTCTATATAACTACACATCTGATATATCATCCTTAATTAGTCATGAAACATCCTCTATCTCTATGTACAAAAAGTGATATGGTACCACATCTAATTCTTCATAACATACTACCATAAATAATTGAAATTATTAAAATAAGACTATCCATAAACAAATCCTCCTATGTAATACATGATTTTTCAATAAATATTTCAAAGGCTTGAGATCTATAAAAACACAGAGTAACCAATGGGTATATAATAATCTTGTGTAGTGCATATACCATTGTAAATGATTCTCTCGTTATTTTTTTGTAATTATGCTCAATCTTAGACAATTTCCTACCTGGAAAATAAATTAGATGATTATTTTTTCATTCCCCAAGCTTTGTATGTATTTCACCTACCACTATTATATTTTCATCAATATGCACATGAAATGGAATCTTCCAATCTACAAAAAATTGGCATGCTTTCTAAATTCAATTTTAACATATCAATTGCTTATTGATGTGCTTATGCCCATATAAATGGCCCATGATTATTTTTAAAATATTTTAAGGTCCATACAATGTGTGCATAATTATGAGTAAACTTTTTATAATATTTCTAATGTCTAAAAAATGTGCACACATCCATCTCTATGAGAGAAGCGCCTAGTTACAATATCACTGCAATATTTGAAAAATTCACTAACATTCCTTTTAAAATGGCATCCCAACAAAATTAAAAACCTAATAAAAATTCATATTTATTTAGATTCAATGATATCTAAGGTTTTATACATCTCTCAAACATCAAATCCAAAATTCCATATCTATCCTTTACTGATTCATACACAATCCAATCATCCAAATAAACTTGTGATTTTTTTGGAATGAAATGTTTGAATGCTTTCAAAAAAATTCAAAAACATAACACACACATTTTTTAACCCCAAAAATAACATATTATAAGTGATTGATCCTCACCCTATCAAAAAATGTGGTCTTCGGTTTATCTTTATCCATAATTTGCACTTGGTGATACCTTGAAAACACATCTAAGAATGTGTATATTTAACTTCTAACAATATTTACAACACTTTTGTAAATGTTACCAGGAAAAAATATTGAACACAAATGACATTTATCACATTATAATTAACAAAAACTCTTATTTTTCCATATTTATCTATACCTATGACCATAGGAAATACTCAGTCAAACTCTTCTATTTAATAGATAACCCTTTATTTAAGAATTTAATCAATTTATTTCTTCACCTTTGCTTAAACTTTAATATTCATTATGTAAGACCTATTTTTCAATAGTTTTCCACCTTCACAAATTAATGGTAATATTTACCAAGGAGTAATGTACTCATTTCACCTCCCTATAGTTCTTGATTATTAAGGCTTTGAATTTTTTTATTAATTCAACGATGCATACAAATTCCACATCTATCTAGTAACACCCAACTCTAGCCAATATTGGCTATTCATCATTTCCCACACTCACTTCTTAGGTGAAAAATGATTTATTTTAATACTTATCTTGATTCTTATTCAAACCCTCAACTGCTCTCTTTCTAGTAGTAATTTACACATTCAGGTGGTATGCTTCATTTTTAGTCTCTTTCTCTCCATATATCTTATAAATGTCCCCACGCCATAATTTGTTTTTCAACCCATATATCTTCCAAATCTTGCCTATAACTTACACTTTTCTCTTCCCTTATATTTTAACTTTTGCCTTCCTCAAACAATTGACAACTTTTATACTCCACTTAATGGTACATCTTTATAAACTTATCCTCCATATATGCATTATTTTTTATCACTGTTATATACATAATATTCAGCAACACAGTCAAATTTTCTTCTTGAGATTAGAACTAAAATGTACTTATGAAGTTTTCATTCAATTTTACCAAATATACTATCTCTCTATTTGTTTCACTTACCATATACCATACACATTCCCATGACATCAAAGTAGAAAAAAGTGAATGTACCCATAATCAACAAGGAATAACTCACCCATAGTCCACATCACCTGACATGCTTCCAAGTGTTCTCAAATATATGTATCCTTTGAATACATTGGTAGTAAATTTTTCTCATTTTTATGCCCAAATATTGCACAAAATACTTCCTTTCACGTTGATGAAGTATGAAGGTAAGGTCTATGTGTTTCCCACAATCACATATGGGTACTATATAGTGTGTGCATCAGTGCATAAACCCTTTTCTACCTATTTAGAAATAATTCTTCCAAGTATTATGAATATCCCTTAACACATGTTGTTCCACCATATTGAGGATGATATGTACCTAGGGATATGATATATTAATGTATATGGGTTGATGGAAATGAAAAGATGTGGCACACACCCCCTTAGTTATATGGGTCCACTATATTAGGATAAATGAGTAAATTATGGCATTAGTACATTAGGTAATGGTTAGCCTACACTGGAATTGGGAGGTTACCCATCCATTATTAGCTATATAGAGGTCTTTATAAAGGAGATGAATATTATTGTAAATGATATAAATTAATCAAGTAAGCATTTAGTCTTCTATTATAAGAGGAAATTGGAGGTTTTATCCTTGATGAGACATTGTGGAGTTATTCCTTCCTAAAAGAGTATTGTATGGTATTTCCCTACTAAATAGATATTATTCTATTTATACATATATTGAATATTTAGACCTCTTGGCCCACCAATATATATATATATATATATATATATATATATATATATATATATATATATATATATATATATATATATATATATATATATATATATATATATATATATATATATATATATATAATGTTGTGTTTATCTAGATTATATTATTCATTATTTACAATTATTATAAGTGTGGATCATAACAAGTGGTATTAGCACATTGATTTGGGCAAATATTGTGGGTGAAACCCTATGTTTGGATAATAACTTATATCTTTCAATATATTATGAAATTTTATAAAAAAATCTAGTTTTGAAGAATATTTCAAGGAAGTCATACTAAAAAAATTGAGGTTTTATGATTAGTTTTGAGGGAGTTATTAATATTTTAGGGTTTGTAATAAATTCATCATATTTTATAAAATTATATAAATTTCTCTAATTTTTTTACTAATTTGGTATCAACATAAAATAGATTTAAAACAAAAATTTTGTAATTTTTGGACAAGTTTTGTGGGAGTTATTGTGATTTTATGATTTCTCATAGATTCACTCTATAGGCCTAAATTTTTGGATTTTTTCATAAAATTTTAACTGAAGTTGAAATATCATACATAGAATATACAGTAAGATTTTTGGATTATTTGGATCTATTTTAAATGAGTTATTCAAATTTTGGTGTTTTTTCATTAACCTTAATATTTTTGTGAATCATGAAGTTACAAGTATTTTTAAGGGAGGTTGATATTGATGATAGATAATGGTGGATCCTTTTCAAAAAATATATTTTTCAAAAAAAAATGGTGGCAAAAACGTTTGTTAAACTTTTTGTATGGTCCTGTAACACTTTGGTGGGATGAATTGGGAGTAAAATGATGAAGGATTTCATGGGAAGAAATAGAAAATGTTTCCTTAAATCAATGAGACAAATAAGCTCAAGATGATGAAAATGAATAAGATAATGCATATGAAAAATCAACAAAATAAAATAATTACAATGAGGAAAAACATTTGGGTGATGATGAAGAAGAAACAAAACATATTATTGATCATGAGAAGGATAAAAATGGTGTAGAAGGAGAGGTAGAGTATTTAAAAGAGAAATAAGATTGGATGATAAGGTTTCAATAATTTGGATCTAAATAAATCAAATTTAAATTTTAAATTTCATATATGGATTCAAAATAAGAAAGTCTTATGTCCATAAACCCTAGAAACAAGTATAACTTCATCAACATGGGCGTGCCTCAACATCTACATGTTCAATAAAATATTATCAAGGAGGATCAAATTGATGGTCAAACTACTCATGTTTGTGAATAATTCAATCTCACTATGGGTAAATATGTTTTTAATTCATATTTTTATGCTTTGGATATGGATGGTGTGAATATGATTATTGGATATCCATGATTATAGAATTTAGGAACAATTAATATGAATGTTCATAAGAAGTTCATGAAGTTTTATTATAGTAAAAAGGTCACTTTAAAATATATCATAGTTGGAAAGACACAAATAATAATCAAGGTAAAGCATGAGGATGATATTGAAGAAGGTGATGAAGAGAGTGAGGAATATATAGATGATGACATAGATTAAGATATTATACAAGAAGAAAATAACACTTCATCTACTCAAGATACAAAGGAACCACCAAAGGAAAAGGTGGAAGGGGTAAAAGAAAAGGTGGATAAGGTCAAATATTTGAAAAAGTTGAGGTATATAGATACACACATCATCATGAGACAAAAAAATCATGGAACCATGTGAGGGGTTATCATAACAACAATCACTTTGGCTATACATGAAATCAAAGTACCAATCACTGTGACTACATAAGGAATCAATGGATTAATCACCATGGCCATGCATGAAATCCAAAGAATAAATAATATGGTCAAGTATGGAATCAAATTAATGTAATGGCATATGGAACATGGAATAATTGGTGAAATCACTATGACTATGCATGGAAGAATAACTACTATGGCCATGCATGGAATAAAAGGAGGAATCATTATGCATAGATAACAAGGTGATATAATTATGATCATTAATGGAATAAAATTATCATAATGAAATTTTGAAACAAGTCTGGAGAGATATCACCTACCAAGATCACATATAGGTTTTTGGATGATCGATCTTGGAGACAACTGTGAAATGATTTGAAGCAAACTCATTATTTGGTTTCTTTTTATATTTCAGTATGAAACATGTCAAGGAGGGAAGGAATGATATGTACCTATTGATATGATATATTAATATCATGGGTTGATGGAGATGACAACATGTGACATGCATCCCACTTAGTTAGTTATATGGTTTGATTATATTAAGATAAATGAGTAACTTGTGGAATTAGTGAATTGGGTAATGAGAAACCTACATTGGGTTTGCGAGCTTTCCCATCCATTTTTAGTTATATATAGGTATATATAAAGGAGGTGAATATCATTATAAAGGATATAAATCAATCAAGTAAGAATTTAGTCATCTATTGTAAGAGGATATTGGATATTTTCCCCTCAAAGAGATGTTTTAGAGTTATTCCTTCCTAAAGGAGTATTGTGTGGTGTTACCCTACCATATGTATATTATTCTATCTATGCATATATTAAATATTTGTGCATATTGGCCCACCAATATCTATTGTCTTGTGTTGATATACATTATAGTATTCATTATTTATAATTATTATAAGTGTGGATCATAACAAAGGAAGCTTCCTCATATAACTTTTACTTAGATAGAACACCTTTCTTAATTCTCATGTCACCTTTACCACCCATTTCTTGGTGATTTTCATAACCATACTAAGTATTGTATTGCTAAACTTGCATCTTACCAATCCACTTATATATTTGGGATATCTTAATTTTCCATGCATACACATCCTTCCAGTCACTTTATACTCTTCCTAAATACATGTTTCACATACATGATTAGTTGAATATAATATTGGGGTACTCATTTTCCCATTTAATACCCCATCATCCCTCAGATATAGGTGTTATTTTTCCTCTGTAGTTATATTATAAATATTAATTATTTATTAATCTATATCCGTGATATCCACATATAATTTCCTATGTTCACCACCAAGAGGAATTACCACCACATATATCCCATTTTCAAATATCATATAGTGATGTTTAAATCACATGGATATTTTATTTTCATAACACCATATTTTTCCAAATAAGGCCAGGTTATGATCAAATTTGGACAAATCAATCACTTAAAATTAGTATTTAAAGTATGATAAAAAATGATGAGATTTATCCTTATAAGACTCCCACTAGTCTTAAGCACAAGTTGTTCTCCATGAATGGCACATTAGTTGAAGAATATAGCCTCAAGTTTACAATATTTCTCCATTTATTCTTGAGTATAAGTATCTACCTCTACCCAATATATATTGGGATGTTACTTAAATCCAAATAATTGATCCTTGCATCAATTTTCAACTCTTAATTATATTTCTCTTTCTTTGAAAAATGAACCTCTTTCATATTTCTTTGAAATTGATGATGCACATCCCATATACTATATGTCATCCACATCATATGCAAATGCAAGTATACCTCCTATTTTAAATAAAGACAATATTTTTATTATCTCATCCATATCTTTTCCATGATGACTTTATGTGCTAAATTCCCCTATCTTTGCATTAAGTTTCTTGTTGTATTTAACACTCCTTGGATATTTTGAATTATTTCCTTTACTTTTAATACCAATTATTATCAATAGTAGCATCAAAGTAATCTATCACATATACTTCCTCTTTACAAGATAAGTTCTTTATTTATGGAATAGGTGCTCTCATCACTTGTGTATCCACACCTCCCCTTGTAGTGATCTTAAATTATGGGTCTCTATTCCATTTTTTGCATTTTGTTTTGCTACCCATCTTCTTTATTTCACAAAGATTACTATCATTCATATGCTCTTCTCATCCATATCTCTTTGAAATATATTTCAATGAAGGATTAAGAACTATTCAATATTATGTCCCTCTCCATAATGAGCACAAGTTGGTAACTTGGAACATTCCCATTGATAATGATGAGGAGATCCATGATTTAAACATGAACCATGATATCTATTACTACCCTTCCAACACCTCTTCATCCATATGATCTCCCAACAGAAAATTTACCTTGTCAAGGTTATTGAGACTATATAAAATCATTTTGAGTGAAACCCCATCCACTTGTATCACACATTTGATCTTCATAATTAACCATGTCATACATGTGAATATCAAAAAAAATTAACTATGTTTATTTTAATTGCCTCACCTTCTATACCAATATAAAACATCTCATTTTGTGATCATCCTCACACACATCAAAACACAAATTAAAAAACTACAGCTTCATGTATGTGTAATAATTCTTAGTACATCCCTCTAACTCATAATTTGTACAACAAAATCATCTATGGACTATTGGACACTATTCTTAGATAGATTTTTTATTTTATTTTGGAAATTTATGACTATATAAAAAGGCTTTCCCTTATATCAATTTTTCCAAAAAAAATCATCCTCAGTGCATCATATAACACTTCACATGCATCAATAAATTTATTCATGGTTAATTACCTATGAAAATATAGAAATAATATTCCAAAAAACCACTATGCATGTTGTCGTGGAATTATTGTGTGTTGAGTTGTGGAGCTAAAAGCTTCACCAATGAGCTATGTGGAGGTTTCTGGGCTTACACAGTAACCAGCATCGGTTACACAGTAACTGACATCAGTCAAAACCAACCAACATTGGTTAGGGGAGGCATTTCCAGAAGTGTTATTTTTAGATGAACAACTAGTTTGCATGTAAAGACTAATTTTAGTCTCAAGTCTATTTTTCTAATTATTGTATGCTTTCAATACTATTTAAGAGACCCATGGGGTAGTATTGTAAGGAAGGGTGAGCAAGATCAATTAGATCTGCAAGGTGCAAGATCAAGAAGATCTACTGGAGAACAATTCAATTATTGAATTGGTTGTAATTGATTGAGAGAGAGAGAACTCTTGAAGGAGAATTATTGTACATCTGAGAGGTGTCAGAAGAGAGAGAGATTTATTCATTGTATTTCTTTTTAGAAGAGTTTAATACAAGATTGGTTGTTTCTTGTATCTCTTATTATTTGTTGTTTCTAATTTCTAGTTACTTATTACTTCTGGTTATAATTCCAGGTTTAGTTGCTTATACAAAAGTAATCAATTGTTGTCTAAGATCCTAAAAAGTGGTATCATAGCATGTTAGTGTTTGTTGATTATAGAATTCACTCACAGGGGTTTCTAATTGAGTGGAAGCAAAACAATGGCAGAAGAAAGTAAACTAAGAATGGAGAAATTCAATGGCAAGAATTATCAATTATGGAGGATGCAGATTGAAGATTATCTGTATCAAAAAGATATCTATTTACCATTGGGTGGGGTTTCAAGAAAGCCCATAGATATGGAAGATGAAGAATGGAATGTTCTTGATAGAAAGGCTCTTGGATCTATAAGGTTGAGGTTGGTAGCTTCTGTGTTTTCCAACTTATCATAGGCAAAGACAATGATAGAGTTAATGGATACTTTGGCAAATTTATATGAAAAACCCTCAGCTTTGAATAAGGTATATCTTATGAAGCAATTATTTAATTTGCAAATGCAAGAAGGTGGATTTGTATTTAGTCATCTTAATGATTTCCATGCAATAGTAAATCAGTTAAATTGAATCAAAATAATTTTTTATGATGAAATTAAGGCTCTCTTAATCTTATGCTCTTTACTTGAAAGTTGGAATAGTTTGGTAATAGCAGTTAATAATATTGCATCTGCTTCAAATATCTTGAAAGTTGATGATGTTGTTAGTGTAATCTTGAATGAATAAATTCTCAAGAAAAGTATAGGAGAAACATCAAGTAATGCTTTAAGTGTTGAAAGTAGGAGAAGGCAAAGAGAGAAGGGCAAGCAAGGGAAATCAAGGTCAAAGATGGGAAGTAGATCTAAATCCAGAAATGGAAGAATAACCTGCTAGAATTGTGGAAAGAAAGGGCATGAAAAGAAAGATTGTTGGTTGAAGGATAACAAAGAAAATCAGCATGAAGGTAATAAAGAAGCAAAAGTTGCAAGTATTGTTTCATAGGATGCTCTTATATTTTCTTCGGATAATAAAATAGAATCATGGGTTTTAGATTCTGGTGCCTCTTTCCATGCAACCCCAAATAGAGAATTTTTCAATGATTATGTCCATGGAGATTTTGGAAAAGTTTATTTAGGGGATGAAGAGCCTTGTAATATTGTTGGCAAAGGAAAAGTGTATCTGAAATTGTAGAATGGAAACACATGGGTGTTGAAGGATGTCATGCATGTACCCATCTTGAAGAGAAATTTGATTTCTACAAGAAAGTTGGGTGATGAGGGTTGCACAGTAACTCTCACAGCTGAATCTTGGAAAGTTTCCAAGGGTGCACTTGTATTAGCAAGAGGTAAGAGAGTAGGTACACTTTATATATCTACTTGTATTACTGATTATTTTCCTTTTGTTTTATCTACTTCAAGATGTAGATGCAAAGTTGTGGCACTATAGGCTTGGTCACATGAGTGAGAAGGGAATGAATGTTCTTAAGTCAAAAGGTAAGCTTTTAGATTTGAAAAGCATAGATCTAGATTTTTGTGAACATTGTATTTTTGGGAAACTGAAGAAAGTGAGGTTTCTCAAAACTGAGTCAACAAAGAAGAAGCACAAGTTAGAGCTTGTTCACACAGACGTGTGGGGACTAGCTCAGGTAGCTTCTATTGGGGATCAAAGTATTATGTTTCTTTCATTGATGATGCTACAAGAAAGGTATGGGTTTATTGCATAAAGAGGAAATCTGATGTTTTTGACACATTTAAGAAATGGAAAGCTTTGGTTGAGAATGAAATAGGTTTGAGATTGAAGTGCCTTAGATCTAACAATGGTGGTGAGTACTGCAGCAATAAATTCAATAGTTACTATTCTATGAGTGGAATACATAGGGAAAGGATGGTTCTAAGGACACCTCAGTAAAATGGAGTTGCTGAAAGGATGAATAGAACAATAATGGAGCATGCACAGAGTATGAGGTTGCATGTTGGCTTGCCCTTATAGTTTTGGGTAGAAGCTGTAAATACTACAGTTTACCTGATTAACAGAGGACCTTCTACTACACTAGATGGTGGAATTCTAGAAGAGGTTTGGATAGGTAAAAAAGTAGATCTTTCATTTCTCAGATTTTTTAGTTCTGAAGCTTTTGTGCACATTGATAAAGAAAATAGAAAGAAGCTGGATGCTAAATCTATGCGGTGCACTTTCATTGGTTATGGTTTTGGAGATTTCAGATTTTGTTTGTGGAATTTAGAAACTAACAAAATTATTAGAAGTCATGATGTAGTTTTCAATGAGAAAGTGATGTATAGTGATCAGCTCAAGAGGCTGAATAATTCTGAGCAGGGCAATCTTGATTTGGAAGAGGGTATGATCCAAAATGAGCTCACGAGTAAAAATCATCACTCACAAGAAAACACAAAGACTGATGTTAGTTAGGTGGAGACTAACGTCGATCATGTGGAAACTGACATCGGTAGACTCGGTCAAGTGGAATCAACATCGATCAGGTACAGACTGTAGTCAATTAGAGATGACCGAGATCAGTCATTGTCATAATGAAATTTGGGCAGACAACAAGTTGTAAATGAGTCTCAAAAGCCCATAAGGAGGTCTAAAAGGGTAAGTAAACCTCTAATTCATTATTCCCCTTCTTTATACTACTTATTGCTCACTGATCGTGGAGAACCAAAAAGTTTTGATGAGGCAATGTAGGTAAAATCTTGGAAACAGTGGGAGCATGGCATGAATGAGGAAATTGATTCCTTGGAAGAGAACCATACGTGGGATTTGGTTGAGTTTCTAGCCATAAAGAAATCACTAAAAAACAAATGGGTATACAAGTTAAAGGAAGGAGAGAATGGACAAATAAGACATAAGGCCAGGTTGGTAGTAAAGGGATTTGCACAGAAACCAGGTATTGATTTTGGTGAAATTTTTTCTTCTGTAGTAAAGATGACTTCTATTCAGACTGTACTGTCTTTAGTTGCTATTGAGGATTTGCATCTTGAGCAGCTTGATGTTAAGACAACATTTCTTCATGGAGATTTGGATGAAGAGATATATATATGGATCAGCCAGAAGGTTTTGAGGTCAAAGGTAAGGAGAAACTTGTGTGTAGGTTGAAGAAAAGCTTATATGGTCTTAAGCAAGCTCCAAGACAATGGTATTTGAGATTTGATAGGTTTATGACAGAGCATGGCTTTAGTAAATGTCAATCTGACCATTGTGTTTATTTTAACAGATTGGATAATGGTAGTTATATTATCCTATTATTGTATGTAGATGATATACTTGTTACAGGTTCACACATGTAAGAAATTACTGAGCTTAAGGTAAAATTAGCTCACACATTTGCCATGAAGGATTTAGGATTAGCAAAGAAAATCCTTGGCATGAGTATTAAGAGAGACAAGAAAAATCACAGTCTGATTTTGTCTTAAGAGGATTATGTGAATAAGGTGTTGGAGATGTTCAATATGTAGGTTGCAAAACTGGTAAGCACACCTATGGCTGGACACTTCAAGTTAAGCAAAGAATAGTGTCCTAAATCACATGATGAGGTTGAGTACATGAGTAGAGTTCCATATGCTTTAGCAGTTGGGAGTTTGATGTATGTAATGGTATGTACTAGACCTGATATTGCCCAAGCAGTGGGAGTTGTCAGCAAGTTTATGGCCAATCCAGGAAAAGAACACTGGAAAGTAGTTCAGTGGATTCTCAGATATCTGAGAGGGACAAGTAGTAGGCATTTATGCTATGGAGGGTCAAACACTTTTCTACATGGGTATATAGATTAGGATATGGTAGGTGACTTGGATGGCAGGAGAAACACCATAGGATATGTGTTCACTGTTGGTGGAATGGCAGTTAGCTAGATTTCAAAGTTGCAGAAGGTTATTTTCATGCCTACTATAGAGGTAAAATATATTGTAGTCACAGAGTCTAGCAAGGAAATGATTTGGATGACTTAGTTCATGGAAGAGTTGAGAAAGGAGCAAGAGAGTTGAAAATTGTACAGTGATAGTCAAAGTTTAATTCATTTGGCAAAGAATTCAGTCTTTCATTCAAGAACCAAACATATATAACTTAGGTACCACTTCATTAGATAGGTATTGGAGGATGGACAGTTGAAGCTGGAAAAGATCCATACGGATAAGAACCCTACTGATATGTTAACAAATCTGGTAACAAAGGAGAAGTTGAATCTTCATTCAACTTTTGTTGGACTTCAAGATTGATCTTGAAGAGGGGGAAACAAGCTAGAGGATGTTGTTGTATAGGTATAGGTGCAGTTGTTTATCTCCAAGTGGGAGATTATTGAGTTGTGGAGCTAAAAAAGCTTCACCAATGAGCTAGTGTGGAGGTTGTTGGACTTAACTAGTAACTGGCATTGGTTACACAGTAACTAACATCAGTCAGAACCAACCAGCATCGGTTAGGGGTCGACCGGCATTGGTGGCATCAGTCAGGGGTTGGTTGGCATCAGTCATCTATAGATCGACACTGACTTCTGTGCATTTCCAGGCATTTCCAGAAGTGTTATTTTTAGACGAACAACTAGTTTGCATGTAAAGACTATTTTTAGTCTTGAGTCTATTTTTCTAATTATTGTATGTTTTCAATACTATTTAATAGACCCATGGGACAATATTGTAAGGAAGGGTGAGCAAGATCAATTAGATCTGCAGGGTACAAGATCAAGAAGATCTGATGGAGAATAATTCAATTATTGAATTGGTTGTAATTGATTGAGAGAGAGAGAACTCTTGAAGGAGAATTACTGTACATCTGAGAGGTGTGAGAAGAGAAAGATATTTCTTCATTGTATTTCCTTTTGGAAGAGTTTAATACAAGATTGGTTGTGTCTTGTATCTCCTATTATTTATTGTTTCTGATTTCTAGTTACTTATTACTTCTGGTTTCAATTTCGTGTTTAGTTACTTATACAAAAGTAATCAATTGTTGTCTAAGATCCTGACATTGTGCATGTGACCAACTTCATATTCAAGTACTAAATATTAATGAAACTACATAGAAATATCAAATAAGATCATTGGCTATTGTATAGGTTGATGTGGCTATGTACCACTCCCAAAAATCACACTTCCACCTCTATCAATAGTTGTCTACCAAATCTTCCCTCCTAAATAACTATTAGATTTACCATAAGAACATTATCTCATACCAATTAACATTATAGCTCAACCCCTCCTATTGTTATACCCATACTTTTTTAATCTTAATTGTATACTTTAAAACTTTTAAAAATAACCACAGTATATGGAATCTCATGTTCCATCACAATTATTTACTTTCACAATAATAATAAATTTAGTTGAGAATTGTTATCTAAAAATAATGGGTACACATGCATAAAGTATAAGTAAGCTTAGATTTGAGATATCATTAGGGTCTTACACATATTCCTCCATCTTAAATATAATCCACATAGACTTCCTTAAATCAACTCTATCAACATCAAGATATTTTAATTTGACTTTCTTATTATATATTGAAGTACATTCCTCCTTCATGTAAACTTATCATGTGCCTTCCCCATATTGCATAGGTACCAATTACATTCAAATAAATTAGATTCCCATTCCACATGGGGTCCATATTACATAGCTTATTATCTCATTCATTGTATTTTTATGCCACTTCTATCTCATCTTTGGCTCACCAAACCCTTATCCTTTGCACAAAATAAATTTAGCCTTCCATAGCTAAGGTTTAAAATTCAAGGTTTGATTTAATGAACCTCAATTAAATTTATCTCACACTCCACAAATATCCACATTATTACAAATGGTATTGAAAACAAAACCACAACTTTTTGCTTTTTAAGTCTTCCTCATGGTCATGTGTAGATTATGTTATGTGCAAAAAATGAGAAAACACTCCCTACCTCAACATATTACTTAAGTCAAAGCCTTAATCAATCACTAGAGGCACAATGAGAGATCATAGAAACCATGTTATTATAAGGAGACATAAATATCATCAAACACATATAAAACTTCATACAAACCATATAACTACTTTAATGGAAAATATCTATAACTAATCATAACACATAACATATATTCCACTTATTATTTTCTTTATCATATACAACTTAATAAAATTTACATCATACTATACAAAGACTCCATGAATGTCATAAGTGCAAATTCATATTATAAAACTTTACAAAAGCCTCACTCTTTCCTTCAAACTATAAGTTTGATTTTTTATGATCTCTCTAATATAGTTTGCCTATAAAACGTGTGACAAATGCTAGTTGTTTACAAAAAGTATAACATTCTGAGTTGTCCAAATGGTAAGATCTAGACATAAAATAGTAGAAACATGTAAAATATAATGTAAATTACACAAAAAAATATATGTGTGTGTGATAATATTCCCTAATATAAGACACATTAAGAAATAAAATAATTACTCATAAGGTAGGGGAAAATAATACATTACTTATTTGGTGAGGAATAATTCTGCAAGACCTACCAATATAAGAATGCCATTTTGAGAGAAAACCTCCTATATCCTTATATTGAGTATAATATTATCTCTTATATGACATACTTCATAATGATTTTCATATCATTTATATATACATATATTAGTAATAATGTATGGGTATATACCTAATGCCAATGTATGCTCACTCATTAGCCAATATAACTAATTACACAAGTTACCTATTTGACCCAATATTAGAGAAATATAACTAAGGAAGATGTGTTATACATATTATAATATCCATAAAACCATTTACATCATAATATCATATCCCTAGGTACATAAATTTCTATCCCTCCTTGACATGTTTTATTCTCAAAACATATCAAGAAAATAAATAATGAATGTTCCTCAAACCATGACACACGATGTCACCATGCTCAATTATCCAAGCATCCATATGTTATCTAAGTGGGTGGTAGAAATTTTAACCTAGATCCCAATTTTGTTGTACTGGTTTGATTCCATCCATGACCATAATTTTTACACCTTGGTTTCCATGCATATCCATACTGATTACCCCTAAGATTCCATGTTATTTTTTTTTTGTCATTTGAGTCCATTTATATCCATAACAATTTTTCTTCTAATAACTGATATAAACATAAATATTGTTATTACGATGATCCATGAAATCCTTAAATTATTTTTACTTCTCATGATGATGTGGGTTTATATATGCCTTAACCTCATCATTATTTTCAATACTTTGACCTTGTTAACCTTTGCTTCTTATTTATTTGTCTATTTCACATTTTATTTTGATAGTGTCTTTGTCATTTAAGTAGATGAAGCGTTATTTTATTCTTTTAATTTTTATTCATATTATTCTTATCCATCTTTAAAATACTCATTATATTTTTCACCATATTAATATTCATCCTCATGCTCTACCATGACCTTTATTTATTCTTCATGAAGTTTGATATCATGCAAGTTGGCCTTGTTTATTTTGTATGGAAGATTCATGAACTTATTTTTCATATTAATATTGATTATTACCAAATTTTACAACCAAATATATCCTAAAGTAATATCCAAGTCATCCATATCCAAATTATTAAAAACTATATTTAAAACATATTTTTCCATAGTGAGCTTCAAATCTTCAAATAATTGAATATTCTTACCATTTAATTGAGATTCCTTGATATTATTTTATTTAACTTTTATATATGTAGGATAAGATGATAAAGGTATAAATACTATCTCTTTATAGACTAAGATATAATCCAAATACCAAACATGAGCTTGTGTATATATAAAGATATTGGCATAGTTGGTAGTTTTAGATATAGTATACAATGTGTGTGACATTTGATTATCCATTGTGTTTGACTCTAATTCTATATGACATTTGATTATCTATTATGTGTGATTTTCCCTTTTTTGACATTGAGTGATATTGTGTATTATTTTATTGTGTGCATTATGATGATGGCATTTGTGTGTGTATCTACTTGCTATGTGTGGATAAATCTAGGATTTTATATCGATCTTGTTTGTGTCATGATCTATGTTACACAATCCTATTCTTTTCTATAGTTCCATGATACATATCATTCAATTTTTTCATAGTTATTACATAGTTTATGTATGTTATTATTTATGTTGATTATTCTATGCATTTACCATTATTATATCTATATTAACATAACACATGTATGCCTCAATATGCATGTTTCATATACTCTTAGATGATTTATTCTTACTATGATGATATATTAACCACATGTTAGTACATGATTTACATTGATTATATATTTTTATATATAACATGATAGGTATAACTCTTTCTTATGAGATGAAAAATTCTCAAACTACATACCTTATCTCAAAATCAAGGCATACATAGTGGCTTATTTTAGATACTAAGCCTTCATGTTTACTTATTTCAAAGTTTTGGGCACAAATTACTACATAGTGGTACATGTTTACACATATTATTATAGGTTATAAGTAGATAATGACATGTTTGACACATATTGGGAGAATATGCAAGATATATGTCATGATTTTACAAGATTATGAGTGGAATTTCATATATTTAATGAAAGTATTGCATAAGTTATATGACATGGATTACACATATGATATAGAACATCACTAAGGAACACAATAATTAAATGTGTTTTAGAGTTTTGTAGTCATATAAAATGCAAAAATTGGTAACTTGAATGTGACTTGTGACACCCAACCCATAGGTCCATCCTACTTACTTTCATAACCCTCATAGGCATATTTTCATTGATTCCCAGTAATCCATAGCCTTCTATACCTGATCCCATCTCAGTTAGACTTCTTTTTCCATGAAAAATATATCCCCCTAGGTCATGTTAGCTCAAGACTATAGCAACCAACATGGACTATAGCATTGGGTCCTCTAGTGTCTGCTTTTGATGCTCCTATCCAAGTGTATTTTTACCTCCAATGGTCAATTTATTTTGGTTTTTATCCCTCTTTTTTTGGCATAATATGATCACATTTAATTCATTAATAATAGATCCCTATAAAATCCCATTCAAAGTTCATTTGGAAAGGGTTGACAAATATCATAAAGCAAGCAAGAATATAAGCAAGACTACTCAGGAATACTTCCCTATTCTCTACATACAACCAACTAATATTATTACAAGCTTATTGAGATCCTTACACCAGTCCCTAGCCACCTCAGACACATCTAGTTTATCGTATGGAATCTTCATACACACTATTACATAAAGCACATCAAGTGGGACAACAACATATGGCTTGATCTCTCTTCAAAGTATTAGTATGTAGGAAGCATGCCCACACAAGGGGTGTGGATACATGTTTATTTCATATTATACACACTAACCCCACCTCTTTCCCAAATTTTGTCAAAACATAATATATTATAGGGTTTGAAAACTAAATCAGCTCTACAAAGAGCTCTATGAACATCTAGTAGTCAAATTTTCACAGGTAGGCTCACACGAACACAATAAAAAAAACCTAGAAAGCTCAAATCTCCTAGAAAATAGAGATATAAGAGGAATATAGCACTAGAACCTAGGGTGTCATATTTAAATTATCCTATCCAATCATAAAATTAATTCTAGAACTTGATTTGTAATAATGTCCCAATCTTGCACAGTGAATTTTAGACTCTGTCTCAGCCATCTCAGTCAGTTTCTAGCTAAGTCTTATTTTCTTCACATTTATTACTATTTATAGAAAGGTTAAACATATATTTAAATTATAAAAATTAGTAGTTTAAATATTTTAGTTTTTTTTACTGATATATTATTCTATAACTTTAACTAAATTAGGAATAATACTCCAATATTCCCAAAAATGTTAAATCATTTGTGAACCCAACTTACTTCATTTGTGCTTAAAATTAAAAAAACCCTAGGGTAATTATCCTACTAATTTTTTATTATTTACCTACATAATAAAATTAGAAATTAGTTTTAAATTTTAAAGTAATTTTAAAATTATTTTCTTTCAAACCCTAGTTGTTTATACTAGATCCTAGTATTTTTCCAATATTTTTCTAATTTTTTACTTACATATTTAAATTAGAAATTTTATTCAAATTTTAAAAATAATTTCATTAAAAACCCTAGATACATGTACTATATCCTATTAGCTTCTTGAGGTATCACCTTACACATTTGTGAGCTTCGTATCCTTTTTATCATAATCTAGTTCCTTATTCAGATTATATTTGTTTAATCATTTCTTTCATTATTAAAGTTGTTTTCCTTATGCCACTTAAGCTCCTTGCATCTCTTACTTCAAGATAAAGTGCAAGACTTAGTGTTAACCCTCTTGCATTCACCCAGATTCCTTCAACTCACCATATACCATGGATAAACAACCAATTCAAGTTCCTCCTATAAAACCTACACATCTAGATTACACCAATTTCCATGAGGATAATTTTGATGATGAGTAGTATAAGAATAAAAATGATGATAAAAACACCAATTTTCATGATCCACCACATAAAACTCTTCATAAACTTCCACAAATTATTGATAATGAAGTTGTCCTCAAAAAATATTTGATCCTATAAAGTTTTCAATAAAGACTTAGGGATTGTCCCTGAGATCATACTCTTATTTTACAATCTATCATGGAAATCAAAAAGGTTAAGTAAGATGAGTCTTTCATTCCTTCAAAGCAACTAGTTTCACATAAAACTATGGGGGCAACTATGTCTCAACAACCCCCTATAATAGCCCAACATACCTCTATGCCACTAGCTATAGCTAGTACATCTTTGTCTCTTGATGTGGTAGCCCTTGTGAAAGAGATAAGATCTCCTCAATCTAAAGTGATACATATTGAGCAAGGTGCTTATATACCTACATAGGATTTGGATTCTTTTTCTCTATTTTATAAACCATTGGCATATCACATTGCTTTTACACCCTTGCGTCAAGGTTTTGTTCAACCCAAGCTTACTCTATATGATAGCAAGGGTGATCCAAAGACACACTTGAGTGATTTTCATGAATCATGCTTAGAATATGAGCCAAATGAGTGGATACTAACCAAGATATTTCCATAAAGTCTAAAGTATTTTTCTCTACAATGCTTTTATAGTCTACCAAATTAGTCGATTAATGCATTTAATATTTTAGCTGACATATTCCTAACTTATTTAATCATCAACATTGGTGATAAGGTTTCATATGCCTATGTTGCATAATAGAAACAAAGGTCAAATGAACATCTCACAGATTATGTTCTTTGATATAAGACTATTTTGACTAAGATGACTAGCCCCATGGTTAATCAATAGTTATAAGATCTCTTTAAATAGAGTCTTCTACCAATTTTGCATGAATCAATAATGTTCAAAAGGTTCTCTTCCTTCATTTAATTATGTCACATATTAAAGGAAAGGGAAGTCAAACTAATTTTAATGGGAAAACTCAAGTACATTAGTATATCATAAAAACAAAAAACATTAACAACAAAGTCAGATACAAAGTTAAGGTTAATGATAACAAGAATCAGAATCAACCTACAGTTAATATGTCTTTAGAGCCCCCATCGCATGTGGTTTTTTTATCACCTCCTTAGTGAACCTTTACTAATCTACCAGTTCCTCTAGCTAGAATTTTGCAATAGCTATTGGAATGTAATATCATATCTCTCCCTCTTATTCAATAAGTTGATCTAGTAAATCCTCTTTCATGGGGATATGACCAACATGAATTTTGCAAGTTTCATACGGCACTAGGCCATACAACAAATAGATTCATCAATTTGAGACACAAAATACATGACTTAATAGATGGTAACATTATTGATCTTGGCACTTCTATCAAGCCTCCTCAAGAAAAGTAAACATAGGATAAAGCTTTAAAATTTTTCTTAGATCAATTTTCATAGCATTCTAAATAAGAGATAGGGGATACATTAGGTGTTCACCATGTATATCATGAACATCCCCCACTAGAAACATGTAGGGCACCTTTAGTTGAGCTACATCCTTTTAGCAACATGATTGGTGTATATAATTCCAAATTTCTAGCTGGACCTTCCATCTCCTTCTTAGAGCAGGAGATAGTTGAAGATGATTCAAATTATCATGCACTCTTTATCAGAGATTACATTCATAATCATCATATTCATAGTGTTCTCATAGACAATGGATCTAGTGTGAACATGTGCTCTATGACATTACTACAACATTTGGGATATATAGAGCAAGATATTACCTTGACAGACATAATTATTAGTGGATTCAATAGACACATATATAGTTTATTGGGTGAGATTGTACTTCCTCTATAGGTTAGTCCAACACATATGGCCACACTATTTACTATTGTTCTTAGTGTAGGAGTTTTATATATGTTACTAGGTTGATCATGGATTTAGAAACTTCAAATAGTACCTTTTATAGTTTATAGATGCATGAAATTCATTCATGCTAATTAGGTTATTATAGTTGGTGGATTTTTATATGAGTTACCACTCCCCACTTCAGATCCATCTTCTATAGTATAGTCACAAGTTTTAGTTTAGTCACTAGTTTTAGTTCAGCCACTAGTTTTAGTTTCTCCACTAGTTTCAATTCTTCCTTTAGTTTAGGTTCAGGCATAGTTGAGGCATCCATCACCAGAATAGAGAGTTCATACACTTCCATAAAGGTCTCTTTTATAGCAATAAAAATTTCAATATTATAGACAACTTATAGCTATAGTGTTCATACCCAAGGTAGTATCATTGAGGTCCCAAGCCTCTACACATAGAACACATGTTTAGAGAGCTTCTCCTACTACCAGATGGGTCCCTAAGAGCCCTCCAATTGCATCCACTTCTTATATTTATAGGTAGAACCCATAATCAGTTTCTACTTCAAATATTTTAGAGCATTTATCGCATATACAACTTTTAGAGCCACAGTCATAGCCCTTCTATCATGCTTCACAATCATACATGATCCCTCTCCTTGATATAAGACACTATGATAGGGAGTCTCGAATGAGACTCATCGATTAGTATCATTTCTTCTCAGACTTACTTATACATAGCTTCTTTTTAATTTCATGTACATGTACATCAAATTTAAAATCATGAAGAAGAGAAAGCATGATCAACATGCTTATGATGAAGAAGAAGTTGACTGGGAAACAACATATAGAGGTACAATGATTTTATACCCTAAAGAAGGATAAGTGCTAGGGTAAATTATAGAGGTGAATATTCATTAATTCATGAATATTCCAATTTTTAGATTTTGGTTGCAATAATTTTTAAGGTCAACAAATGAGATCATATCACCAAAATTTTATGGATATAAATTATTTTTTGGTTTACCTCACCAACCCATGGAAGGATGAGGATAATGGTCCTTCAAATAAACTCTAGTCAAGTCCCTAAAATCAACACATGACATGATTTACCCATTCTTCTTCTTAACAATAACTAAGTTTACCTCACCAACCCTTAATATAATTATCTTAAAAAATAGTTTAATTTACCACATATATATAATATACCCCTCGATAATGATATCAAACAAGATAACACCTCCAAATCCTAACATGGCTAAATAAAAGTATCAAACAATAGTGTCAAATGACACTACTGAATGATAGTACTGAATGGTAGACTAGATGATAGCACTAAATATAACTACAAAAACCTTCACTAGGGTTAAAGCTTAAGGGCATGGGAAGAAGAAAAGAAAAAAAAATCAAGGGCTTGGCATTGGTCAATGGTGAATTAATATGGGAGGGTATGAGGGGGGATGTGGAATCAAATGCACCAAATGAGGGCTAAGGGAATAATTTATAGGACCTTTTAGTAACCCTGTAGTCTGGCCATAGGTGTCTAATAGAACCAGTCAGCTCAATGACTTGATAGAGACATTCAACTCAGTCATTTAGTAGAGCCATTTGATTCAATCATTTCATATAGTAATTTGACTCATTTGGGCTAGTAGCACTATTCGACATAACCACTCAGTCTAGCCATTTAGTAGAGTTATTTGGCCCAACCAAAAGTATTTTTCTAAATGACATAACTAACAACATAACCCAAATAAAAGGTATTTTTCAATGACACATCCATTTAGATCTACCATTTGGTAGAGATAAATGACTGTACCATCAAAAGATCCTTTTATTTCTACTATTGGTAGAGCTAAATGGTTGTGTCATTGGTAGAGTCAAATATTTCTCCCATTAGAGGGGCCAAATAGCACTATCATGGGTAGATTCAAGTGGTGAAACCATTATCTCTACTTGTGGTTGCATTGTTTAACTTACCTGCTAAGTTATTTTACCTATTCATGTAACCATGCTAGAAAACCTAAAATATTTTTCCTCTTGTATGGAATTTGAAACCTATTAGCATAAAAATTTAGTTGGAAAAATGGGCAAAAATTATGGACTTGTCGATTCACCAAGGTTACAAATTAGATTTTCCTAAATGAATCTAAGGGGTTTTTAGATATGGGATCTTAAAATATACCTTGATAAGTTTTTGGAGAAGAAGATATTCAAGATGAAAAATGCCTCATGGAAGGCATCAAAGAGAGATAAATGAATCAAGGAAATTTTGAAATGACTAAAGGGTTTTTAGGTTTGGTTTTTAATGCTTTTTTTATGGTGAATTAGCTAATATATCAGCTAATAAAGATGTATTCTATACAAAATCAATGAAATTTATGGATAAGATCATGAAAATCTAAGATAAAATTGAATCACCTCATAAAATGATTATAAAACTTCATATACAATAGGAGTCTTATTTGATTCTCATGAATTATGAAGCCAAAAAATAAGTTGGAGTACAAGATATAGAAGAAGATAAAGCTATAAAATGACCCATAATAGAATATACAAAGGAAGTATAAATAATTTGGAGGTAGATTATACAAGAGTTAGATTTCTTAGACCTCATAGGAGATGATTCAGCCATTCTAGCAGTTGAAGATGATCCATTAGATTTCATTAGTCAAATTAGAGAGAAGATAAAATATATCATAAATACACTAGAGGTAGAAATTCAAGATGAAGGCAAAAATAATTTAAAGCCAATGAACATGTTTCCCATTAGAAAATTTCAAGGAGATGAACCTAAAGGTTATACAAAGGAAACTAATTAGAATCAAGTCATAAATTCCATCCAATAAGATGAACAAGATGATTCAAAAAAAGTGGCCAACCAAGGTAAGTTGAGTAAAGAGTCATTTGAGTTGATCAAAAAAAAATTATGGGTAGATAATGATGTAAGAAAATAGCATAAAGGAAAATTGAAGGAAATTAATAAGATAAGAAATAAGCCTAGAGAGGCTTGGAATAAAAAAGTAAGAGTAATAAAGGGTGGGTAAGATAATGAGGTCATAGAAGAGACTATCATGTCTCATGAGTGTAGTTTGGGAGGAACTAAGCATGAAGGTAAATGTTTGAAGATGAGAAAGGAATCACTACATGATCACATGGAGAAGATAAGCAAGGAAGCACTAGAGCTCATAATAGAACCAAGGAAAGAAGATGATAGCCATGATCCTCATAAAGGAGTTGATTAGAGGAATAATACATGTTGGGGAGAGGATAAAATAATTCTTAAGGATATTAAAGAAAGGAATGAGAAAATTTTATAATGGAGAAAGAGAAGAGAGGGTAGTCCTAGCCCAATAATTATTCAAACTAATACATCTACATGTGAAGAACAAAGGCTCATGGAAGGAGAATCACAAGCAAGTAATCTAGAAAGTAAACAAAATAAGTAATAGTAAGGCAAGAGATTAAATTATTCAATACATAATATTATAAATTATTTGGTTGTTTTTTATCATGATGATAGAAAGAGGAAAAGTTGACAATAAGTATGATGTTATGTGGAAGATGAATTGGTCAATAGATTATCAATACATGATGGAAAATAAGGTTATGTGAAGACTCACCATGGAATGGAATAATGTCATGATCAGGTATAAAGAGAACATATGATTGAGAATATGACAAGGATATAATAATAACTGATTACAAGAGCAACCATTAGAGAATAATGATTAAGGAAAAAGTATGGTTAAGAAGTAAGACCAACAAAGAGTTCAAGAACCAAGTATGATTAATTAAGAAATAAGCTATGGAATATACGTGGAAGTGAAGTGTGATGACAAATAAATTGAGGAAAAGTATGGTGATGATAAATTAGAGATATAGAACATAGAAGATGAGGTGAATAAGGAGTTTCATCAGATCTTATACCTCATAAAGATAGAGGATGAGATGACAAAGTAAGATAAGATAAGAAGGCAAAGACAAAGGCACCAACTAAGGAGAGAATAGAAAGAAAAGAGGAGAAAAAATAAGATAAGGTTATAATATTATAATAAAATAAATTTTAAATCGATAAATAAGGTGGACAAGGTACATTTGATAAGGAGATTAAATTTTCCCCACTTGGGGAGTATGATGTAGAGCATCACCAAGGAACAAAAAAATTTAATGTGTTTTGGAGTTAATTATGACCATTTTTTGTATTTTTTGGATGTGATGGGTATTATATGGTCCCTTAGGTTTCATTATATTCATTAATATTCCTTAAAATTATGTGTTTGTAGGCATTTTAAGTTTCCCACCAAAATTAAGAATTCAAAAATTTGAATTTCTAGACTAGGCTTAGAGTGGTATTTTAGATTTTAAGGCATATGTAATGGTTGATGAATTTTTTATAGGTATGATATAAGGTGTATAAATGTTTAAAATTTTAAATTCATGTAAAGAACAAGCTAATCCAAGCATGACATATGTGTAACTTCCCTCTAGACGTGGAGTTTGTAAGAAAGAAGGAGTTGTTGCATGTTTGGTGTATTATGTGAAGATAGATATGCATGTAAAGGAGAGAGGAGACTTGTAGGTGTGTATTATTAGGATATATGAGGTGTATAAGTCAATAAAAATATTAGGATATTATAAATAAATAGAGGATAATACCCTATTCTATTGTAGAATATAATCATATGTATTATTTTTGTCAAGAATTGAATGGATTGATATCTTATCCAGTCTTTTTTGATTCTTATGAACATTTATGTATGAGTTAAATATTTAAAAAAAAAATTATTTTTATCAATTTTAGGTTACTTTAAATTTATATTACATGACTAAATTTTAAAGTTACAGTTTAATGCAAGCACACATAATTCTATGCATCTACAATTAGAAAACAAGACTTACCACATCATTGAGGGTTATCAATAATTATCTAAATTTATCCATATTTATTCAAAAGTGAATTGTTAAATACTTAAGGATAATATGTTTTGAAATTTTTATCAAGAAGGTAGAATGAAATTAAAATTCTTACTGGCACTACACTATCCTCCAAGAAGTAATTTTGGCATGTACAGTCTAGAAGGCAAAGTTAATAAAGTCTTTGGGAGATTGTACAGTGGTTTTTGGTTTATAGATAGTATATGTTATAAATAATATTTATACATAATATATAACTTAAGGTACTATAAAATTTAATATCTTATTCAAGTTATCATTTATCCTTGACATAGTCTTATTGTATATGCATGTTTTTAGAAACTTGTAGATTGAAGACTTGTATTGATTGTATAAGAAAAAATAACTATTGGAAAAGGTGTAAATAGGTTGTAAATACCTAATAAAATCATCAAAAATTATTTAATTTTATTATAACTCATTTAAATCCATTCTTCCTCCTCTCATCCTTGCACAGGCCTGTCTAAGCCTAAACTAGGGTTTGAAATCATTAAAGTTGGATAACTTGAATTTCCTCTAGTAAAATTTCTTAAATTTTTTTAATCTAAGTTAATTTTATTTACTATTTAAGATTCAGAAGGTATTGAATTTATACAGTATGGATTAGTATGGAAACTAAGACTAAGTGGTTGATTAGGATTAAAAGAGACTTAATTAAGAGAAGTGGGTGTTGATTTAGGTGGTCTGCCTTAGGATTTGTGAGATAAAATTTTCTAGAAAGATGTAATGTCTTAATTGGTTCCAAAATATGTCTTTATATTTCCTAGAAACTTTATGGATATTTCAAACTTAGAAGATTTATGTCAAAATAGGGCTATAAGAATTAGGCCTTAAAGAGAGCAAGTGGGGAGAAGAAAGAAGAGTTATTACTTGAAGGTTGTATTATTGAGTTGGATGATTGGAAAGAGATATAAATAATATTTTTGATGTTAATATGATCCCTAGGATATTAAAAAAATGTTTAGAACCAATTCTAAGGTCTATGAGCCTATGGAAGAAGGACAAATTTGAGCAATGCAAAGAGTGCGAATAGATGGAGATGATGTATAAGATAATGTGGGTGATGATATGTATAAATAGTTTATAGAGGTAGATGAAGAGTAATATGTCTTCAAAAATAAAAATATCACTATGATGTTATAAAAGGCTTAGTAGCCTATGAGTGAAGTGAAGGATCAAATGACAAGCAATGTGCCTAGATAAATTAAGGAGATCAAAGATAAATGAAGTGATCAAAGTTAGATATTAGATCCAAAACAATTAATGAGGTATGATTAAGTATAGGCCCTACATCAACATATCACCCAATTGAGTGAATATATAAGGCATATGTTTACATTTTCATAGGTATTTGATACTTTGGCATATGTTATTGAGTTTGAATTAAATTTATTATTAAATTAAAAACATATAAAATTCATATTTTTCACATTATATAAAAAATATTACTCAAGTATTACTCAATTTGAATCATGTAATCCATTTACAATGGATGATTCAGAAAATTTACATAAATTATTAGGCATTTCTTAGATTTATTGGAACCCATAATGGATTCTATGTTGTAGATAAAGTAAGTTGTGTGGGGATGAAATTTTACATGACTTAAATTTTAGGAACTTCTCCATTTTCAATGATGGTTGGTGCATATTTTGATTAACCCATGGTTTAACACTAGCATATCTAAAGGGGCACAATCACCCCACTCTATATTGTATTTAGAATAAAATTGTATAGAATACATATTTTTTGCATACATATAGTTATATTCATTTTGTAATACTTAATTTTATATATGTTTATTTTTTTACTTTAGATTTACATCATAAGTGAAAATTGATTACTACATGTTTAATTTTAAGTTTACATGGAGCAAGGTTAAACACTTAGTACCTAATTGAGCACACCCATTTTGGTTATCCTCAAGTATCACCTTCTATCATTTTAATATAGAAATTTAATCACTATAATAAAAGAGGGGAAATTTTAGGCACTCATATTTGGTATTGGACACTTGACAATGTGTAATTTGACCAATTTTTAACATATATGACTCTTGTTCACATTATTTCTTAGACATTTATACATTTATGGACTCAACCTTTTCAATTTTACACTATTAAAAAAAAATTACCTAATATTTACTTGAATAGATAAATTTAATTATCAAACTATCTCTTGATCTTAGATCATTGTTCAAATTATCTGGATAGGTCCATGCTTCTTCAAATAGTTCTACTACTTTGAACTTTTTCACTTAAGTTGGACATGTCCACATTCCATATAATGGCTATGATACCAAATTAAAATAATTCATATGGGTCAATTTGTACATTTTTCATGTGATTTTGAAATAAGTTACTTGAATATTCAACTATATAAACATATATGTTGGAAATTTGTTGTATATTTTTCATGATTTAAACTCTACTAGACTGCAGAGATATAATGAGACCTTCTCATATTGACATGTATTTAGATAATATTATCCCATGTTTTATATAACTCATGGTTTTGGTATCCATGGTATTACAATACCACTTTGATGGTTACCTATTGATGTGCATTATATACTTACACACATAGTAAGGGAAAATTAAGACTAAGAAGTACATTGTTCTATTGCAAAAAATCTAAGTTAATACAATAGTAAAAGAGGTTAATGTGTTGGGTTTTTTAACAAAAGGATTTATTATGTGAAATATTGTGTACTAAGTAATCTTATATGTATAAATTTTTTATTATTCTATTATATTAAGGATTCTGTTAATATTGCTTTTCTCGTTATAATTTATCAGGTCTATTTTTCTCTTCAATATCAAAACTACACCCATTGATCTATCTATCTATAATTGGGAATAACTCTATACATTGAGAGGATCTATCCTAAAATTTTAAAATATTTAATCCCTCAACTAAGAAAGCCATGAGGTATAAGTTTGAATACCATTGCAATCTAAAATCATAACTTATAAAGAGTTGAAATCCATACACATGATTCTGTAGCATATGATTATTACACAATTTATCACACTCAATCGGGTGGGATAACTACGTTTGGTTTGATTTCATTCTTTAAAATATTATGTGTAGGGAATTCTTGGCCACATGGGGTGGCTGAGGTCATCTCAACCCTTCCCTTTCTCTCATTATCATTATTTTATATTGGTTTTATAGTGCATAACTAGGATTTAAAACAAAGAGAAGGATTATAGAGTGGTTTATTCTTTATCAAAGACATTTTCATACACATGAACGTTTATCAAGGAATGTTTAATAGTTAGTTATTACACAAATCAATGTAGACATGCAAGTTAGTTCCAAACCTTAGTAGAAAATGGCACACTACACATGCATCTAGGAAGCATGAACTTGTCTAGACTTGCACATACACTCTATTTCCAAAGCTGAGCATTCATAGGCCTATTATAAACTATTTTTGATTATTTTACCTTATCAAAGACCTACATAGACCCGAAACAAGATAATTACATCATTCCTCTATTATTTTCTATAAATAGAAAGTTACTAAATTTTTTTACTTACACTAAGATTTATTTAGTTATTTTAAATCAATTTGATTCATCATTAGTTTTATACTTATAGGGTTTCCTTAATTAAAAAATAGATAAAAACATTAATCTAATTTTCTAACACATATTTTACATGCTTCAATATTTTTCAATATAACATGGTATATATAACTATTTTTGAGATGAGTGATTTGGATGTAACATATCTCACCTTAAAAGGGGGAAAACATAGAGGGATTACATTAGAGACTAACTCATTTGAATAAATATATTGAAAATTATGGCATATAAAAATTTTATATTATGCATATGTTATTTCAAATCAGCACATGTTTACTCATATTATTAAAGAATTGACTAAGATAGTTATAGATTTGACATAGATTGGGGGCATATGCATGGTATATGTCAAATATTCTAAATTATTATGAGTGATAATTCAAAAATTATATGATATTATTACATGAATTACATGTCTCATATTACATAGGTTATCAAACTAGGGGCACATGCATGGTATATGTTGATACTTCATAGATATTTTGATATTTTGGCACATATTATATGACTCAAATTAGATAGGTTATCAGATGTGGGGAATATGTGAGGAATTATATAGGTATATTTACTCAAATTATATTCAGTTGTACTTAATAATTACACATATTGAATTCTAAAATTCATTTACAATGAATTATTTAAAAGTTTTACTTAGCTACCTAGATACTCAGGTCTTACTTAGATTTTGGGAACCCATGGTGGGTGATAGTATTAAAATAATATAAAAAGTAGTGTGGTTGAGGTTCTAGATGAATTAAATTCTAAACACTTCTCTATCTCCATTGAGGATTAATTCATATTTATCTCAATCCATGTTTTTAACACTAGTATCTCCATAGGTTATAGTCATCCCATTCTCCACTAACTCTAGAAAACAACTTGGTTTATGTGCATACAAGTGTATTTTTTCCTAATTATTTCAATTAATAATATGTTTAATATTTTAGTTTACTTTTTATATCATAATTATAAATTGATTTATACATGTTTCATTCTAGGTTTTGTATGGATCAATAACAACACTCAACTTGCACCTAAGACAACAAGTGAAAGCTTTGTTTACATACCCTAAAAAAAATTCATTAAATTTTTAATATCAAATAATTCAATGATCTAGATTATTTCATATTTTATATCATGGATATATATTGATCTATACATGTTTCCTTGTATGTTTTTCATGGAGCAAGTGGGACACTTATGGCATACCTTCAACACCAAGTGCATTAATCACAACCACCAAATATATTCTTTTATCCGTTTAATCTAAAATTTTCAATATAAGATTAAAATGGGGTGGGGGGTGGTGTGCATTTTGAGACACTTAAATTTGGTATTATATACTTTGGAAAATAAAATTCAGTGCACTTTCACATACTTTGACTTTACATATACATTTGACTTTTGTGTAAAATTTCCTTTATCCTTATACCCACTTATTTTATTGGATGAACTAATTTACAAGATACATATATTTAGGATCAATCTATCCTATGTAATAATCTTTTAAAATACTAAACAATTTTTTTTCCATATCTCAAACCATTGATAATAGTCAAATAGTTATACTTAGTCACCATCTTGACAAATCGTAACAAACTAGAGAAATCCATGAACACTCTCTTGAGACATAATTATAAAGGCATACATATCCAAATATCCCTTAAAATAGAAGCCCTAGATCCAACTTTGAATAAAAATACATGACAAATTTGCAAAGTGTTAAGTGTTGAAAGCCAAACATTACATTGTAATCTATTTTGATCACAATGGTGCATACACACACACCTATGTGGGAGAATCATGTGCAACCATATTTGGATTATATGAACATAGGAAACATTCAATCACTTAACAAGAAGTGATTTGGGGCTATCCTATCCAACCCAACATAATAACACCTATTTCAAACTTCATCTTGTATAAAATAGTAAGATTAGAATTTTAAAGCAAAGATAAATAAAAAAGATCAACACACATAACTGAAGGTGAATGCACACATAAATGGGATCTATAGGTGTAGGTGCAACACTATGAAGTGTTATAAATATGCATAATCAATAAAGAAACTATTGATAAATTCTAGATAACATTGGTCACCATAGGGATTGTGTTTCACTATAAATGTTCCTGCAAGGTTTGAGCTCCTTTTTATTGATCTAACCAATTAGAGAGTAGGCATAGAGTATTTTCAAAGACAATGAAAAACATAGTGAGAAAAAATATCAATAAAATCTAATCACATCTCTCTTATATCTTTTTTTCAAATTATAACATTTGAAGTGTAATATCAATAAATAATTTTATATTCATATTTTTATATGATTATTGTCCTATTTTGCATAATCTTAATATTCATAGTTTTATTTGATTTAGATCACATTATTAAAAAAAGCTAAACAACAAAAAAATGAATGTAAATATATATCACAAGAAATCATAATATAATAATCTCTCATAAATTACCATGAACCAAATTAACCCCTATCCCAATGCACTCTTTAGGATGTGCACTTAAGGAGAAATATACGTCGATGAGTCCTATAAGAAAAAATATCAGTGACTGATAAATATAGGTGTAAAGAAAAAATATCAGTGACTGATAAATATTATATTATATATTATGTCATTATTATGAGATATTTAATTTATCTTATTCATTTATCTACCTTGTTTCTCTTTTATTTTTTTATGTGATCTATGCCTCAATCAATTTGATCTTGGTTTGTGTCAAATTTTGACATGATATGAAATCATTTATAGCATATATCCAAAAATTAGGATTTTTTAGGCATGTTTGTCTTAGGGTAAGTACTAAATAGTTTCTCATTAAGCCATCATTATGGATTTATAATCTTTATTCAACATTCCCACACATTTATCTTACTTGCTTGGTCATTTTTAGATTCCTAATTTTTTAATTTTGTGAAAACCCAACTAATTTTATTTTATTTGGTTTGAGCTAAATGTTTAAAATATTTTTGGTATTTTTCCAAATTTTTGGAAAAATTGTAATTTTTTTGGAAATAACATGAATTTTTGGATAATTTTTTTTTTTAAAAAAAAAATTCAAAAAACATTTATATTTATCCCATATATATATATATATATATATATATTAATTTTTTGAAGTTGGAGACTCATGGAGAGACAAGAGAAAGTGGCATTCCCTACAACTTCTCTATGGTTTTCCATAAATTTTCTTATATTTGGAAACCTTAAAATATTTATTTTATATTCTTACCTTCAAAAGAATTATATAAATTTTAATTTTTTAATAAAGACATGAGTGGTGTTTTTGTGAAAATTTTTAGAAAGTGAAATGGTCACGCAAAGGCCTCTTCTAGTCTTGTAACATTATATCTCCTTGTATCCATCCCTTGGTCCATTATGTGATTATCTAGATTCAAATATATCCCCCTACATTGTAACTCATTCTACGTGATTTATGATCAGTTATGAGATATTCTATTTTTAGTTTTCAGTCTCTACACATGATTTTTTTGGTTTTAGGGGGCATCATTCTTGTTGGGAATTATTAGAAAATTTGTTTCAATCTACATATATGATATTTTTTAAGGCCATTTTCACTCTTTTTTATGGGCATCAAACTCACTCTTTGATATTCTTATCTTGGAATGTAAATGATTATTTTTTCCTTACTTTGTACATGGTACCACACATGGCCTTCTTTCTAAGACCCTATTAAATATTTTTTAATTTATTTCAACATGATAATTTTCAAGCATATATTTTTATACACTTTTTTACATTTTGTCTATTAATGGATTTAAACCACTCATATAGACTTATTTTAGGTTTATTTTCTTTGTTTAATAATAGTTGGTTAGTTTCATATGTCATTTCCACTCGTGCCATTATTTTTGAGATATATGAGGATCTTGTCTAATTTCCTTACTACATTTTATAGAGGATGTTTTTAAAATACATAATAAATCAATTTTTTGTGCACATGTGCTATTTAATTTTAGCACAATAGTCATGTGTTATTCCTTGTTTATACATGGGTATCTTATTAAGCATGTTAGGTAGAACCCATACAATGATTCTTGTATGTCTCATTTTTTGATGACATTTTTAGGTGTTCACTCTCATCTTATACATATCCATGTGGATTATCCCACCTTGTAGTCTCTTAAATACCACCTTTTATAAAATGCTTAATGATGAATTTTTAGTGATCTTGGTTAGGTATCCTTGCCAGAATATTTTTGGGTCACTTCAAAGGAAGTTTTTCAAATTGCATATGACTTTATCCCTATTTTCACTTGTCACTTACTTTAGCATTTATCCATCACTTCACGAGAGACATATTTTTCTATCACTAAATTCCACCTAGTTCAATATTGTGGGTTGGTGGGTGAAACATTATTCCTCATGTGTTTTATACCTAAATTTTAAGATTTTTTTTTTTATGTGTGAGCCTCATACAAATCACCAATTCTTAATTTAAATCTATAGTTAAAAATGTTGTCTACTCATGAATTACTGTAAGATGGATTTGTAACCATATGGACATTTAACAACACAATTTTTTTTTGATATTTATATGTGGGTACCTCATTACGGATAGTTGTTAGAACATATTTAAAAGGATTTTGAGCCTCTTTTTTTGTATAACCTTTTTAATTTATATTTAAAAAAGATTTTGGTGCAATATATTATGTCAAGTTAATTAGATAATTTAATTTTATAAATTTAAATAAGTGCACCACATTAAAAATGTCTTAATTATATTAGAATAAGTATTAGATTTTATGTTATCCAATAGTTTTCCACCTCTTCATAGGCCAATCACATGTGACTATTATGTGGCCAATAATAAAATGAAATATTTCTCTTGTTCAAGATATATATACCATTTTCCTCTATTTACATAATAATAATAATAATAATAATAATAATAATAATAATAATAATAATAATAATAATAATAATAATAATAATAATAATAATAATAAGTCATGTCCAAACTTTTCATCCAAAAAATCCAAGTAAAAATATGATAATTATTTTATTGATTAATTTAATAATATTTAGTTGTTTAACTATTCATCCTATCAACCAAAATCTTAAGTAGAAGTGTGACACACAAAATGAATTAAGTAATTAATTAATTTGTTAGTTTATTTGACCCTTAAAAATACTTTCCATAATATAGGCACATAAACATTTATAATAGAGAATAAGTTCAAAAGTGATTTACAAAACCACCTCACCACATGATGGTTTATTTTAATATCATTTTATTATCCTTATTACTAAAGAGATAAAAATTATAAAAATGATATACTAATAAGAGGGTCTATTTTAATTATATTTCCTTTGATTTCATTAGTGAAATATGAAAATATAACATTTTTATAGTGTCAACATACACAAATACAAAAACATAGTTCACCTAGGTTACAAGATACAATTAAAAGGTCTACCACCATAGGGCTATCAAGGAGGAGGTATTTTTATTTTTATATTTCTAAAAAAGATTCAATATTAAGGATTATATAGCTAAATTAAATTTACATTATTATATATTTTTAAAGGGATACAAACACTAATAAATACTAAACATAAAAGAGAAGCATCATTATTATTCAAAACATAGAATAACTACAATTCTTTTATTTAATTTTTATTTTAGTGATCTATCAAATAATTTTCATTTAATGAGAGGATTGATGATGAGGAAACCATAACCTAGATTTATGACATAGGATCCAATGCCTCCACATCTTTATGCTCCTCAAAATTAGGAGCAGATGTAGTTTTTCTCTTGAACTTGTGAAGAGTCTCTTCCACAAGACATTATCACTAAATGGAGTTAATGATCTAAGTCAACAAGGAAATAAAATATCACAACACAAATGAGATTATATAAGTTTAGAAAAAATTAACCAAAATAAAAACCATTAGGTTCAATAATTCTTCACATAACTCACCTCTACATATCAAAGTCATTGTGTTAAGAGGAAATCATTATCTCATAATAATACATATGAGTGTTAATATAAATGTTAAAAGAACAAATATTTATTAATAATAAAAGTTGTGAAATTCTAAAATATTTATTATTACACTATTCAAATAAGATCCATATCACAAGAGTGTCTTTGTTGATGACAAGGGTCAAATTAAATATATTCAAGTTTCTAAGTTCAGTTGAGTAGGGACACAACTTGCTTCACCACCTAGATAAAAACCTATATCCAAAAAATAATTCATATTTATGTTATAAAAGGATATAAAAATGAAATTACACTTAATGAACAAGGAAAGACACCATAAGGTTAGTGACTAGAGCTCATGTAAAGGAAAACACCGTAAGAATTAGTAGTTAGTGACTACACTCACTTCCTGAACTACCTATATATCTGTTATGACCATACTCAATAAAAATTAGGGTTGGATGTAGTTAACACATTACCAAAATTAGTGTTAATTATATTATGAAGTAAATTAGCCTTCACCACTAAGCCTTAAAATTAACGCTTACATAATTGCCCAAGCAGATAACATTACAATCATTAATTGGCCCACATGCAGTTAGATGTTACCAAGGATTAACATAAGGTACCCTTGTATGAAAAAGAATGTTTTTTATACTACCTAAGTTTGACACAATATTAACAAGATTTATCCCTACTCTATTTCTAACTGATACCTTCCTTAAAGCTAACTAGAAGTAACTAAACCACTATCCAAAAGAGTTAAGTTTAAGGTCCTTAATTTGATCTAAGATTTTAAAAAAAATCCTAAGGATATGAAAAGTGAATAATAGTAATTAACTAATTTAATTATG
>JARHVA010010278.1:92500-152500 GCA_037957365.1 Torreya grandis | reverse complement strand
AATATGATTCTTATCTTTTACATGCACAGTATATATTTTTTATTATTTATTTTCTATTTATTTAAAGAACTTATTCATAATTTATTTTTATATATATATATATATATATATATATATATAATGAATAAATTATGTAAAAGAATAGAAAATAAATAACTTTATTTTAAAATAAATAAATTATGTTTATATATATATAATATTTTTTTTTAAATAGAAAGTTAACATTTATATTTATATATGTTAACTTTCTATTTTTTAATTTAACATACACACATACATACATACATACATACATACATACATACATATATACATATACATATACATATACATATATATATATATACTTATTTATTATATATATAGAGAGTTTTATTTTATATATATATAAGTTTTTTAAAAACATATAAATTTGTTTACTTTATATTTTTTTAAAGAAATTTCATGTGTGAAAAGCCTAATTTGGTATCAAAACCTAAATTTAGTAGTTTGTTTCTTTGATTCACCATGTTGTATGAATAAGAAGTCTATTGTGTCTATGTGCTAGTTACAGTTACTGAGTGATGTTTAGTGAGAAGCCAATTGCCTAACATATCAAATGGAATTCATGGGATCAAGAATCATGTTTTTGAGATTTGGATAATTACATACTAATATGTTGGGTAACATCAAAACTCTCCATGACTTAATCTTAGAAAAAATTATCATGTTGATGCAAATTGTAATTTTGAATATCTTGAAATTAGATTGAAGATTTATACAAAGAGTCCAGATTTTTTTAAAGTTATGTACCTTTTTTAAACAATCATAATTTAATTTAATGATGTCAGGGAATTGAATGTGTCATGTATTTTTACCATAATTGCTAAGGAACAAGTCACTAAATGGAAAATTCAAGGTTATTTCCATGTTCATTTTTTCTAAAATTGATTAAGTTATCCACCTAAATTATAATTATTATATTAGATATCATATATTTTTCACTTTGATTGATGTTCACCATAATACTTTGAGAACCTATAAATTCACTCAATTCAAAGGATACTTTCATAATGATGTAATTTGTTTTGTATGTCCTTATTTTACTAGCTCCTTTGATGATTGCCACATAACAAATGCTTTAATGCTTTTCATTTAGTTGAAAGGTGTTGATATATTACCTAGTTTCATCTATTGTATTATATGTAGTTGATGTACTATACATCTTATTATTTATATTTGTGTTCTATCCAACCTTTCCTAGGGTGTGTCTTACCCACATGGTTAAAAACATATTATTTATTGTGGTCAAGATATTGATTCAAATGGATTCCTAAGTGGTTTTAATACTATCCATAAATAATTAGATGATATTCTATTTAGATATTTATCTATTAAAAACAAAAATTAGTTGTTAAAACCTTGAAAAATAAAGAAATGGGTTGGTATGGCATCTATGAAAACCTTTCTTGAGTTTGTAGTCAATACTTCTTTTAACATTCTTCATCAACTCTTAATAGAGATTATTTTATGGCTAGTTTTATAGATAGTGTGTCAAGTATCATTATTAATATGGTATATCATAGTCATTCCCATATAAAATATATTATAAAAATACCTGAACACATGAATGATACATTAAATAACTTTCAATCTACTGCAATGCATGGTGGTTTTACTTCTTATGAATGGAAAAAATTAGGGAGAATATATTGTAATGGAGGACATTAGCTTAAGAAACTAGCATTTAGTGAATCAACAAAATATTCTAATAAGCCAAAACTTCATTCCGATTTCTCCTTTCTTGAACATTATAATAATTCAACTAACATCCAAAACAATGAAATATGTTAGTTGAAGTATCTAAATTTTTGGACTTAATATACTAAAGTAAATATAGATCTTAGTCTCATAAGATAGATGCAATCACTAGATAACTATAATCTATAGATGATAACATTAACTATATAACTATATTTTAGGCCAAGCAAAAAAATACGTAAAAAATAAAATACAATATACAATGGAACAAAATGAGAAGGTAAAAGAATGTCTTGTTATATGACTCATAGCACCCAACCTAATGTCTTTCCTATATATTTTTAAAAAATGTATGTCATTCAATATGTTCATAAAATATATGAAAAAAATGAGAATAAAAAATAAAAAATTATAATCCATTTTACCAAAAATGGTGACAAAAGAGCAACAATAACTTTTTGAAACAAAAATGGAAAAAAACAATCCGAAGAAGAACAACAAGAAGAAGGAAAATATTATAGAGGAGTTAACATGATTCAAACCAATAAATTGGTTTCAAAAGATGTTGAAATTGATCCTATAAAGAAGGATATTGATTTTAAATATTGATGGCAATAAAAATCCATGAGAAGCCATTTGTTTCTAGATTTCACATTATCTTACATTATAAGAAGCCAATGGATGGAATCATATAGATTCTATTGATATTACCACAATAAACCTCATTGGTATTACATTTTACTAGTGGAATCATTATTTTAAAGAACCAAAATAAGAAATAATAAAATCAGGTTTATAAGATCTTCTTAAATATCTTATTATTGAGTTTTCCCTTAATTTTGAGCAAAAGAAAAAGGAATACTAGGTGCTACTTGCTAAAATGAAATTGTGTGATTTGTCTCAATTTAAATTTTTTTCCATGGAATCATTATAAATTATATGTGCTATAAACCCAAAAATAAATGATTTTATCAAAATCCACTACCTGTCTATTTTTCCAAAAAATATTGGCTAGTTAGTTCTTGATCATCTTGCAATTTTGGGAAAGGCTATTGTTGATATGTATTTTGTTGACTTAGTGAAATCTGCTGGAGTTGATATGAAAAAAACATGTATATAATCTTTTGTTCAAAATAATTTACCCAAAATGTCTTCAAAATAATGTTTAAAATTTGATGAAGTTGAATAATTTTGATGTTTTAAAAATAAAAATAAATATAGGTCTAAAAATTATGCTTTCATAAAAGCTAGACCTAGATAATTCAAGCCTTATATATTTTTTAAAAGAAAAAATATAAATCAAATATGTATAATAGTATGCCTATAAAAACCATTATGCCCATTCTTATCTTAATAAATCTCATTATCAAGTAAAATCCATTTACGAAGATTCCTCCATTTTTGAATGCTAGTATATGGTAGAAAGTAAAGAAGAATTTTTTAAATGCTTAGAACATGATATTGAGATATTTTATATTGATGAAAAATTTGGAGATTCACATTATACATCTAAATATTAAACTATATAAATTGGTTTCAAAAAATTTATAAATATGTTCAATGGTGATTTAGAAGTTAATTGTGAAACTAAGAAAAATATTTTCAAAGATTTGTGTCATGATAATGTTTAGCGAGATCCAAACATGTTAGAGCTATAATATTCATCTCCTATGTATTCTTCTATAGATGAATCAAAATAAGATAATGTTGAGAATATATAATCTAGTGAGAAAAATTCACCATGTTCATACAATTAATTAGAAAAGATAGTAAAAGTATCAACGTACAATCAACTAAAACATCTTAAGTCTTTGAAACCCTATAAAAAACATGTTAAAATAACAAGTTTTTCCAAGGCTCATATTATTCAAATATATTTTATAGCCAACAAGTATGACCAACACCAAATAAAATCTATTATGAAAGTAAAATCTTATGTATATATTCATATCAAAGTTGTTGTAGATAAACAAACTAAGTTTAACAAGTTTAATGCCTTTGTTTATATTGGTACAAGCTAGAACTTTGTTCATCCTATAGTATTTTGAGATTGGGTCTATTATCCAAGTTATCTATTTTCCAATACTAGTAATGGTGTTTAAACATTGTATTTAAAAAAAAAAAAAAACTCCCATTGTCATTTCATAATTATATTCCACATGGTATTCTTAGATTCATATGAAGAACATTGTCATAATTATTGCCCTAGAAAAAAATAAATACTTGCCATTATAAAAGGTGTTTAAAAATGGAAAAGCATATTATTTATAGAATAGTTTTTAATTATAATTTATAGTAATTTTTTAAAATGGTTTATGTATAAGCCTGTGGATAATCAATAATGCCATGGTCTCTATGTTTGGCGGAAACATGTTTTAGCTCAATATATAGTTAAATTTAAACATATCCTAGGTAAATATAACTGCCTTCCAAATGCCCTTACTAGAGTAAATTTTAGTGGTGAATATTTGTTAATTCATGAATATTCCATTTTAGGGATTTTAAATTTGGTAATTTTTTAGAGTGAAATATATGACCCTTTCACCTAAAATTATGGCATGTCATTTTTTTGAGGGGTCATCTCACTAAAGATTTACAATAATTATGGATCTATCCATGTAATTCCCCATCTATATATAGTACATATGTTCTTATGTATCTCAGATCATGAACTTACCATCAAAGTATCTTTTTTTATCAGATTGTAAAGATAGAGACTCGAGGCCACACTCTTCCATTGGACTTCTTTTAGCAACGTGACCTCTACCAGTATTATGTCATGTGATGCAAATCAAATGCCTAGTAGCATAGTATAATGTGGTAGAAGTTTAACATGTAATGGAAACCTATCACATGATGTTAATCTATCACATGATGATAACCTATCACATGATGGTAATCTATTGTGTGATAGAAATACATTGCATGTTGGAAATCTACTACTGGGTAACGATGTGCCATGTGATGGCAACTGGTCACCAAGTCACTATGTCATGCATGATATTAATATGGCATCTAGTAGCAGTGTGTTAGGTGGATGATCTATGTGGTGTGAATGTAACCTACCACTTGATAGTGGATAGAAATATGGAATCAATAAATTTATCAACAACAAATCTCAAGCATCAAGAGGTATTAGCAAGGCTAAAACACCATAATAAATATCAAAAATATTTAATATCATGTCTTATTTTAGAAATATAGGAAAAAGGATTATGCAAATTATAGGCACTTCAAATATAGGTAATTATAAATCATTTTTAAAAATATCAATTAATTTTTTATACTATAGAATAATAGAAAAACTATTTCAATGAAAAATTGACATGGATATTGATACCATTTCATTAGAAATAATTAATCTCAATAGATTCTCACCACTTAAATATTTTATTGATGAAATACCACCCCTAAAAGACACACCTCTAGGAAATTTAACTTAGAACATACTCCTCTGGGCACTCCATAAGAGAAATGCAGTTCTTTTTAGACACAAAAATTTGTTGAAAATTCCATTCAAAAAAGTTGATGGAGGAAGACAAGTACATGGACAATAAGAAGGTCTTTTTAAGTTGACTGGGCTAAAAAATATCGATTTATAGAACCTGTAGACCCATAAAATGGTAATGAGACTCTAATAAAATCTAAATGTATAATTTGTAGTTGGAAACTTGGAAAAGAACATGGAATGCAACTTAAATTAGACACAATTGAGAAACATTGTGGTAAAATATATATCAGTGAAGCACACAAATGGACAGATAACAAGAACATATAGATGGAAAAATAGAGAATAATGCAATCATGTCAAATATGCACATGAATACAAAAATGATCAAAAATGACAAAAACATATTGTTGAGAAAGGGGGAACCATAAAATCATAATTTGGAAAAGTTATGCAGTCTAATCTTAAGGAAAAATATGTACAATTCTCTACTATTTTCCACATTTTAAAAAAGGGAAGACCCATTTTTGATTTTATATATTACAAAATTTTGTTTTAACATAATGGGTTTCTATATATTCCACAATCATATTGGTCAGATAATAGTTCTTGGGAAATGGCAAAATGTCTAGCCATTATTGAGAAGGAAGATTTGAAAGAAAGTGTTAAGAGATCATTGTTTATCTCTATGTCCATCATTGAGGTCACTATAGTTGATAATACAACATGGATTTGCATACATGTGTGTACCTTTCAAAAATATTCAAGGCAATCTCATCTTTTAACTGTCCATAAAATGGTAGAAAATTGTAATGCAAAAAACCTCCATAAATTGTTTTTATCTAATTTAAGAGAGAGATGGGATGGATGATTATGCCATAGCTAAAAATATGGTGTGTGTTGGAATTAATGGTGAATTAGTTATACAGGGGCATAGAAAGGGTATTTGTGTTCACCTATTAATAATAGTTTCTCTATTTATGATTCCAATCCATTGCATGGCACATAGGATGAATCTTGCTTACAAAATTGTTAGCACGTTCAATAATATCACAAAAGTGGAAGAGATTATTTGTTAATTACAAGTGTACATGTTATGTAGCCCAAAAATATTCATGGATTTCCAAAATTTTATAATTGGGTTGATAGATGGTAAAAAAACTACTAAAAGATGTGGAAACTAGACGTATTTCCATGTATGAAATTGCCTATAGAATTTTTGAGGAATATTTATCTTTGATAGGGTTTATGTATAAATATCATAGGAAAGTTGAAAAAGAAAAGGATTTGTTGTGTCATTTAATAGATTTCAAAAATTTACTCACATTATGTGGTATTTTTCCAATGTTGAAGGAAATCAATTGTTCAATGAAACATGCCCAAGAGAGATCTATCTATATTGTTGACTTCATACATTTGAGAAAACATGTATGTTAATGTTTAGATATATTATACACATCAAATGAAAGCTTTCACTTACCTATTTTTAGAACCTAGCAAATTTTGATTGATTTTTAGAATCCAAAGACTTATTTAAAATTCATTATACATGATCATATTTGTGTCATGTTAAATGGCATTGAGATCCCAATGCACACATGTTATAGAAGACTCAAAGTTGTAGGAGTTGATCCTGAAGATGTACCTATGACACATTTGCTATATGATACTATTTTTTCTAAAACACAAATTAAATTGAGAAAAATATCAAAAAGTTTAGCCATTGAGATTAGAGGATGTTTTCAAAGGGATGAGTTGTTGGAGGGCATGGGAGTTGTGAATCCCATTTTTTGAAATAGTGTTAACAATCAATAACATATCAACACATTATTTCACAAATATATGGGTATAATTATTATGCATTTATATAAATATTTAGATGTTAATGGAGTTTAGATTAATGGTATTTTAAATTAATAATTACTTACATCTCATTCAACACAATTTGGGATTACAATGATGGATAAATTTTAGTGTTTAAGTGACCCAACAGAAAATGGTGCCATTACTCGTCTATGGAAAAAACTTTATCCAAGAAGCATTTTACAAGAAAGTATTAGTAAATATTTTAGATTATATGAACTTTCTCAAACAATTATTTTGGGTTTTGTAAAAGATGAGGGAGTGTTTAGTGCATTACCTTTCATGAAGTCAAAACTTAGAAATAGATTGGATAAAAATCTAGAGACTTGTTTGAGACTATATGTTTCATATTATTTTGTAGACAAGTTTCCATATGACAGAGTAGTGGCAACATGGAATTCTCTAGTGTAAATAAGAGGTATGACTACTAAAGATACCAATATAGAGGAAGAGAATACCGAGACTAAATACAACATGATTATGGTATATGCGAATTACACTTGTGATGAGAAAGTTTCTCAAGGATTGTTTCAGTTACCCAAATTTTAGTTTGATAAGTATGGAAGTTACTATTTTATAAAATATTTCTTATTATTTCATCTTCAAATTATTTAAATTATGTAATCTATTTCTTGGATGTTACATTCATGAATCTTATTTAATACATTAGAATTAATCTTTTTTACCCTATTAAAATTATGTATTTCAAATAGTACTTTATCTTAGCAATGCATGTCATTCATTAACAATCAAAAATTTTATTAACATTCTATATAGCATGACAATATCGAGACTGAATATGGCACTATCATGGTAGCTACAAATCAATCTTACGATGAATAAACTTCTCAAGGATTATTTCTGCTACCTGGCTTGTAGTTTGATAAGTATAGCAATTACTATTTTCTAAAATATTTTTTATTCAATCTTATTCAAATATATTAAATTATGTAATCTATTACCTAGATGTTACAATCATGAATCTTATTCAATACATCATATTTAATATTTTTTCCTAATAATGTTTTATGTATTTTAAATAGTAATTTATCTTTGTAATTCATCTCATTCATCGAGTAGCAATCATAATTCTCATTAACATCATATAAAGCATTTTAATTTTCATTATAACATTAATTGAAGACTATGAGTCTTATGTCTATACATGCATGGTGCACTATTATTCTATTGCACATTTACATTAGTACCATTACACAAATATATATATCTACAATCAATCAATTTAATGTTACAACTACTAGAACACTAACAGTGTAACAATGCATTCAAATCTACAACTACTAGAACAATATAACACTAATGATGCATTCAATAGTACAACTACTAGAAAAATATAATTCTATAGAATATTTACTCTACAATAGGCTATGTTTTCTACAACTACTATAATTACAATATTCAAATACTACAATTACTAGAAATATTTTACCTGTAGTTCACATATTTAATAATCAATCAATGCATTCCATGTTATAACTAATATAAAAATTTAACAATGCATTCAAATCTACAACTACTAGAACAATATAACACTAATGATGCATTCAATAGTAGAACTACCAGAACAATATAATTCCATAGAATATTTGCTCTAAAATAGGCTATGATTTTTACTACTACAATTACAATATTCAAACACTAAAACTACTAGAAATATTTTATCTATAATTTGCATATTTAACAATCAATCAATGCATTCCACATTACAACTATTAGAACACTATAACACTAACAATGCATTTAATGCTACAACTAGAATAGTTTAGCAATGCATTCAAGGCTACAATAACTAGAACATTATAGCCATGTATTCAAATGCTACAACTAGTATATTTAAACTACTAGAACATTAAATATACCCATACAATATTTACTCTATTTTTTATCTTATGAATTCATTCAATATTATAACTAGTAGAACAATATAAATCCATAGAATACTTATTATACAATAGGTTATTATTCCTACTACTACAATACTCAAATACTATAAATCTAAATATTTTGCCTATGGTTGGGTTCACATATTTACAAATTACACCATAATCAATGAATTCATTGCTATAACTACTAGAATAGTTTAACAATACATTCAAGGCTACAATGACTAGAACATTATATCCATTAATTCAAACTATAAAACCATAACTTCCATAGAACATTAAACTTGACCACTAGTATATTTCAACTAATAGAACATTAAAACCATCCATAGAATATTTACTCCACATTTTCTTCATAGAATATATAAACTTGACCACTACATTATATATATATATAATATTAAGTTATATAGCTAAAAGTATTTGGAACAATTGTAAAATATCATTTAATAAAGCAAGTGTTTTTTAAATAAACATGATATAAACTATTTTAAATAATAGAAACTGTCATTGTTAACAATATAAACTTAGAAAAATCATCATTTTTGTTGTTGAGACTCTCCAACCCCCAGCTACTTTCCATCTCCACCCATGGAAACCCCTCTATCTATACCTACCTATGAATCCTCCATTATCACTCCTTCCTTCTAAAGATCCTCTGCAACAAAATTCATTTATGTAAGAATCACCCTCTCCTCATTCTCTGCGTCTCTTGTTGAAAGAATTTTAGGATATGCATTTGTTTTTTGCTTCAATAAAATGTTGTGATCCATACCATGTTATTTAAGTATTTAATTTAATGTGTTGTTTTGTTTATGTAACAAAACCATTTTTTCCTTCAATTCAATTATCAAAGAGATACTTTTACAGGCATTTTTTAAATGCACATTAAGAAGATGTGGTTCTTGCTTCAAATTTTCATATTTTTCCTACAAGCAATGAATAATATATGTGCTAAGCACATACAAAGGTATTATAATAATAAAAATACATGTTACAAATTAATAAAACTTACCACCACTTTATCTTTCTCTACTTCGGCAATGGTAACAAGGTTGATATCTTTCGCCCATTTATTGAAATATACTTGGGCTTCTCCATTTAAATTTTCTAACCTATTTATCATAATATCTAAAATCCTATTATTATAAACATTGTCCATAGAGATCAATCCATATTGATCTTGCTAGAACAAAGCATCAATCTTTGAGGGTTCATTTTGAATAAGAGAAAAAAAATTCTCTTTGGGAGTGGTTATGATAACAGGTGTTGATTTCTTTGATAAGTGTTTTTTTACCTTATCTCTCATTTTTTTAAATCATTAAATGCACCAATAACACCATCCTTCAAATTCACAAGCAATTTTTTTAAAACTAGATTGTCCAATGAAAAACTAGTAAGGGAATCCTGAGAAAAATTTACATTATATGTGTGGGGTGGGGAAGAGCTAGCTAGGGAAGAGGGAGTTGTAAGAGGATCTTATGAAGGCAGATTATGAACTTGAATAAATTTATGTGGATTTAATCCACCAATAGTTAGAGGTCCACTTTCAATGACAAGAAACTCCTCATCCAAATCAATCTATTGTAAACATGTAAGACCATCTACATTCAAAAGGCTACTAACAGAGAAATTTAGGAAATCAAAAATTTGCAACGTTCCTCAACTTTGTGCAAGGAGGGAGATGTTCTTCCCTCTTATCTACATTTGGATGGGTGGTGGCATACTCTGATGTCTCCTAATAGATGTTAGGTGGACTGCAAAAAAAAATTTATAAAAAAATGGTAAATTTAAAACATAAAATCAAATAAAATTCAAATTGAATTTATTAATGTTATTACATATAGGGGTGACTACATCATCCATTCTGATTATCCTTACTAGAGTTATCTCTTCCCCTCTTGTCATCCTTTTGGGAGTTAGCTCTTTTCATCTCAATGTGCTTGTGGGAGAGATATTAGTGGTTTTAAAAGCATCTGTAAAATGAGTAATTTATTCAGTTAATTAACTAGAAATTTTCAAAAAAAATCAAATAAAAAATAAAGTTGTAATGGAAAACATTGATGGTGTTTTGTGGAAGAATCCTCAACAACAATGATACAAGATTCAACTACAAAAAAATTAAACCAATATGAATATTAGTTTTTTCCATTCAATAAAATAAGAAAAAGACATTAAAGGAAATTTGGGGAACCTAGAAGTAGAGATGAAATAGGATTAGTTCTTGGCAATTTTTCAATTCAAAAGGAATTAATGGAAGACTCCATGTATTGGGTATCACCAGAGCCTTTTATAGCACACCAACCTCTACTTATAGCAAGATCCCCCCTGGTTGACTTTGAGTTTATATGGATGTGGAAGCTATTGGAACTAGGTAAGTGGAAGTGGGTAGGTTGAGTTGTAAGTAGGAAGGTTGAGGTGGAAGCTAGTAGGATGAGAAAAAGTTTAAGAAAAGTGTCAAAATGAGGTTGATATAGTGTTATTTATAAGCAAGGTAGGGAACTAGAGAAATTGATTGACATCATCAGGGAATAACAATAGCATAATGTCATATGATAAAATCATCATGCTGCACAAGTTTAATAACATTGTGCCACATGGTAGAAGTGTGTCACATGATGGCATGGTGCCATGCAACACCATGCCACTGGGAAACAAAAATACTATCACATGATAGCATGATATTGCACAATACCATGCTATCACATATTAGTAATGTTTCTACCTAATAGGATGTCACTACATGGTGCCATGCTAGTACATGAGAGCATGGTGTTGTATGATAGCATAATGTCATATGACAACATGGTCTTATGTGATAGCATAATTTCACATGGAATCATGGTGTTGTGTAATAGCATAGTGTCACATGATAGCATGTTATCATGTGGTAATAAGGTAAAATGTGATAGCAAGGTGCCATGTGGCAATAAGGTGTCATGCAATACCATGGTATCACATGACAACAGAATTTCATGCAATAACATGGTGTCATGCACTAGTACATTAATGCATGACACTAATTTGATGCCCAATAGCATACTGATTCCTAATAGAGTAATGATGCTTGATAGTATAATGGTACCTAGGAGTGGAATGCTACCCTAGCCCCTTTAGTGTTATGACACCATTGAAAACAAAATGATGATTTTCCACATGCTTTATGCACTTTGATTTTCCAATGGAGTGAATCTAATTCATCTAAACAAACCTAAGGGGTTTTAATCATGTCCTCTTAAAGTTAACCCTAGCCCTTACAAGAGAAATGAAAAACTTGAATATGCTTTGAGCAGGAACATCATAAAGAATTAATTCACATCATTAAGGGAGTTCTTCATGGACACCTTGAGAACAATCACACAGGGATCCAAATAATAATTTTTTCTTATATTGTATTTCTCCCATGTTCCATTCTATTCCTCAAAGGAAAAATTTAAATAATTATTTTTGGAGCCATGTTCCTCAACATTTGATTGAATTATTAATCCATTAGTGGTATTTTTGTGACCAACACACCCCATTTTCGAATTTTCAAATGAAGACCCACTCTGAGCTTAAATTCCTTGTTCATGTCTTGTTTTGAAATGAATCAATCTAAGTCTAAGCCAAAATCCATTGTCTTAAGTCTATATTTTTTATTCATATTAAAATCTTCATCTAATTATAAACTAACTAAACTAATTGAGTGTTTCCATATTTTCTCTATTAATTTGATTGATATATGAGTCTAAGGGTCTAAATGGAAATATTTGTTAAAGTTATTCTATGACTATATTTATCTTTTATTTCTATTAAAATTTATCAAATTTGAGTTTTCATTTTATTTATGGACTAACTTAGATAATTAAGTTTCCCAATTGTGTGATCTTTTCAAGATTATTCAGACTCCATAGGGCCACTTTTCTAAAACCAACTTGATCCAACTTAGAAAATTCTTCTACAATATGAATGACTTTTCATACTTAATCTTTGGTAGAATATTACTTGGCAAGCCTTCTCCATATGTCTCTTTAACACTTAGATCAAATGGCATAATAAAGAATAACAAGGTAGTTTAAATTCTAATGACTCGGTATCTGAAGTTTAAATTCTAATCGCTAAGTCCTAATCTTTAAGAATGCTACACATGTATTCATCCAACTTCCTTACAAAGTATTTTTCAAATGACTAAGTATTTTTATTTTAACTAATATATAGATTAATGGGATTTGGATGTGTTTTTTCATCTCAGTATTTCATGCCTTATTGTAAATTCTAATTATTTTTATTTAAGCAACCAATATTGTGCCATGTATCTTCATTTAGTTTAATCATTTCTATCAATTAAAATAACTAAGTCTAGAGATATTGTAGACAAGTGAGGGCCATCCATGTGGTAGCATCTCACTCATCTAGAGATTATGGTAGAGACACAATTCACAAGGTTATTCAAACATCTATATAATTGAGATTCTTCCACGTGAAATGATCCCACTCATCTATGACTGATAGAAATAAACATAACTTTTGAGAACTAGTGATCACCTGAATAAGCAAGATCATGCCACTTGGCATGATCTTGCTCATCTTAAAATTATCACATAGGCATACATAATCAAATATTAATGACCCTATGGATAAGTGGGGATCATCAACATGTATTCATCTCATTCCCTCATTAATATCAATTCCAATGACTAAATCTAGAGACCCTCCAAACAAGAGAGGGATATCCACATGGTATCATCCCATTCATGTGGATCCTACAAGTAGAGATCATTTTCAAGCTTCTTCAAACATCTAAATATGTGAGATTGTGTGACATGATAACATCCATATCATGTATAACTAACATAGGAAAACATGACTTTTTAAGACTAGTGATCACCCAAATAAGTGAGATCATGCCACTTGGCATGATCTTTCTCATCTACTACTTGTTAGGTAGGTGTATATAGTGAATGATCAAACACCCTCTATACAAGTGGGGACCATCCATGCATCTTCATATCATTCACTCACTGATATCAACTCTATTGATTATGTCACAAACCCTATAGATAAGCATGGACCATACATGTGGTATAATGTCACTCATTTGAAGCCTAAAGGGAGAATCACATATTCTAAATATGGGTGATCACCTAAACAAGTGTGGGCTATCCATGTGGAAGCATACCATTAACTCACCATCTTTAGACATATAAAAATATAATCTATCTCTTCTGAGCCTATAGATTATTAATATCTAACCATGTGTTGACATCTCACTAAACTATGACCAAAGTCCCAAGGTACATGCTCTAAATCTTAGCAAATAAGCAAAAGAGAGAGATCATGCCAAGTGTTTTCATCTCACTCACTCATTACTAAAAAGGGGCCCAAGGTACAAAATTTATATGTCAATCCCATCATGTAAATTAGAAAAATTCAAGTGTCACATATTGAATAAATTAGTATGGATAAATAAAATAAATGCTCAATTACATGATACATAGACATGTGGCAAATAAGGTGAATTAGTTAAGTGATTGGGAAACTAGAATCATCAACATTGTGACACATGTTTCTCTCTAGACAAAGTGGATTCAAGACAAAAAGGTGGCCCTCAAAAGAACTATAAATATACATCTATCATTTGAAAATTACCAGCATGTAGATTAGTTTTAGTATGAAGATGAAAGGTAAGGTCCACATAGGTCTTGATCAAGTGACAAGTTGACAAGTGTCACAATCCTAAAAATCTTGACTTGTACACTTCTTTTCAATTCAACACCTAATTGAAATACATGAAAGGGCCCTAAAATAATTATAGAAAGACATTTGAATTTTTGTAAATGATTGAGTAATCAAAGATATTAGCAAAGTGATATGTTTCCAATCCCTCAATTGTTCATAGTGACATAGAGGCAAATTTGGTTGTGTGCTCTTCACACTCCATACACCTAATATCCCCAAAAAAAATGTTCTTCCAATAGTCATCTATCAAGTTACATAGGTTTAACCTTGTTGACTAATCATTGAAAACTCAATGAAGCCTATTATAACCATTAGGAGGTGATCCACATCGGACATCTTCTTTGTGATGATTTACTAATGATCCCTAAGAGTCCATATTATTTGTATTGGGATGGGGAATATTTTGACATAATTATTTTTTACCATTTTAGGCCCTAATGGCCAAGAGTGTGATCTCGGTCCTCATGGAATCATGACCACTCTCTCTTTGATATATACCACTATGAAATATTGTAGAAGTGTTGACTCTATTTCTAACCAAACATTGTTGTATTAATGCTAAATTTATATTTATATGTAAATTAATATAGTTATCCCACAGGAATTCCACTTTATTTATACTTTAATGGATTAACACTAATGTTAGAGAACTATAATGTGTGCTTTTATATAGATTTCATGCATTAACTAGGATTTGATTCTTACTATTTTAGTTAAGTTATTTGTTCCTTTTCATTTTATATGAAGTCTATAAGGATCTCTATATAATTAAATACAAGCCTATTTATAGTTTATTCATTAAATGACTCTTATAATTAATCATTTATCCTTTCTCTTTAGACCTTCTCCCTAGGTGACTAGAGCCCGAGCCATCATGAAACTTAGCATATAATAGTGCAACTATAGATGGGTACGTTCTAGTTTTGGAATCATTTATGTTGGGTATTTATTCAAAATGATTTCTTTCTACCTTAATCTCTCTCTCTTTTGATGTTTATTTGTGAACAAGTGATTTTTCCCTTTCTTTATAAACTTGAAAGTGAATCAAAGCAGAACTTTGGATTTCAATATGTTGTAATTAGTTTAACTCGAAGTGTAGAAGTATTGTGGGTTGTTGATAAATTTGGTATTAGGACTTTGGTGTTAGTGTTTTAGTTATTGGAGATATATTAAAAGGATGATATTTAATTGATCCTAATATATACAACTCGTGCCTTGGATTATCTCAACAACAATCATAAAATGAGAGGATGCAAGTCTTCTAATTATTCCCCAAGTTCACTCAATCCATATAACCCATAGGTATACCTGGGATTGAGATCTTGGATTGAATAAAAGGCATGCTAACTAATGGATTTATTAAATAAAATATGTTATTTATCAAGCAAACCAAATACAATCATATTATAGGTGGAATTGATATATATAGGAAAACATTCATCTTGAAGAAACACCACTATCAATTGAAGCTCATGGACCAAGTTTTATAGATGTTTTTATTTTAAAATTTAACTTAGATAATTTACCTATAAATGATATCTGATGTCGTGTTAATTTAATCAAATTTGGATTCATAAATTAGGTCTACCTCCCAATAGTACATTTTAAAAGTCATTCTGATGAGTTTAGTGTTCTAGATGATGAAATGTGGCAATTATTTAATATAATTCATAACATGTTTGATAAATTAATTTTAAAGTATATGTCTTATTATCTTGAATATCTTTAATTTTACATATTGGTAAGAGATGACTAGTTTAGTTATGCTCAAAGCCTCGAATATAAATCATTAGTTAAAATCAAATAAAGAAAAGTAATCATCCATATAGCAAATATTTTTAGATGGAATGATTTTTATAATGAACTTAATGGATCCATTATCTATCAACATGGTATAATTCTACTCCATTTTGTTGATTATTCTCCAGTTGATGACTCTAAATCTGATAATGATGATGATAAATGAGAATCTATACCTTGGATTATGAAAATTGATGATATTATCCTCTTAGCATATCTTGTAAATATTCTCAGACATGACAGAAAGCTACTTGTAATTCATCATAATCATCTTTTATTTTTTTAGTGTTTTTATTTTTTATGAATCATCTTTTTGAAGTCAATAGACACTAAAAGTATTCACATCAAAATTAGAACTATTAAGACATGTGAATCATAATGCATCATCTTGTCTTAATTTATATTGTTTCATTTCTTATGATTAGATGTTAGTAAAAATCTCATTTGGTTATTGAAATCACTCATTTGTTTATTTATATTATGAATAAGTTATTTAAAATAATAGATAGTTATTTATTTTCTATGTTTTAAATAACTTATTCATTTTATACACACACACAGTGTGTGTGTGTGTATTCCTCTTAGTAACCAAAGTCATTTTGTTGGGTTTATCTTCAGATTAATCATTTTATAATGCAAACTAAATATTGACTCTCTTAAATTTAATTTATTTAAATTATTGTACTTGAAATTTATGATATTTAATTATTGTCTTATTCATAATACTGTAAGCATTTAAGATAACCATATAACATATAAATAAACAAAAAAAATGTTCAAATCCAAAGGTAAAATGAGAGAGATGGAGAGAGGGACTGAGAGTAAGTTCTTTATATATATATATATATATATATATATATATATATATATATATATATATATATATATATATATATATATATATATATATATATATATATATATATATACTTTCCATTTCTATCATAAAAATGATTATATATTGCTACTAAGACAACTCCTCTTTTTATACTAACTACTTATCAATGATAAACTAAATTAATATATATTTTTTAATTATACACTTTTATATGTTAAAAAAATTTCAAGTAAGAGATCCTACATCTTCTCTACCACTTGCCAAACTAAAACTCTAGCCTTCAAAACTCCAATAAGAATACCTCATCCTCAATCTCCCAAGCTCCTCCCTACAACAAGATCCCAATAATTTATAGTCAACTCCAAAATTGGCCATTGGTGGGAGATTAAATATATTTGTTTTCACAAGACTATACCAAATTTTATTAATGGAGGGTGTATCCTCCTTACAAAAACATTTACTTATCCTTACACAATCATGTTTATCCTTAAAATTCCCATGTGGGTTTACTTTCACAAGTAAACCCACTCTTACACATTTCTTACAAATCATTAACTTTTTCCACAGGGCCTATACATTGTTTTACATTCTCATTAAATTATTTTACATATTCCATGTGGGTTTACTTTCACAATTAAACCTACTTTCTTACACACATATTTAATTAATTATATGCACACACATACTTCTTACACTTTAATTAATTTTCTTGCAAATTTATTTACACACTTCAACTAGTTACACAATCCCACCAAACCTAGGCTAGGATCCTAGGTACTATAGGATACCTAACAAGTCTACTAGCTAGAGATCATAGCCTTACTAGAAGACATATTCACTCATTTATCTTGACTTTTGAATTTAATAATTTTTTTATTTGATTTATATTAATATATATGATATAAAATAAACCCTGGTTAATTTAAATATTATGAAAGTGTTTAATTATTTGCACAAGGAGGGAAAAGAATTTGAATTTACTCACACACTAAGGGTCATTGATTGTAATGAACAAATCAAATTCAGTTAGGTATTTGTGGCTCATTATGATGGGTGTTACAAAATTAATTTATCTAATGTTGTATATCATGTAATTATTATAAGATATTGCATTTATTTTATTCAATTCTCTACCTCACATCTCTCTTATTTTTTCATGTGAGTTATGCATTGATTCCAATTTGATCAGGGGTAGAGTAAAATTTAAATATATTAAACTTCCACCATTTATTTCTGGACCAGTTAATATTAGTAGGAGTTCTTGAAAAACCTATCAAAACATGATAATATATGTTTCTATGTGAAGTAAGATACATGTTCCAAGTATAAACATAATTATAAAAATAACTATTATTCATTTATTTTAAAATTACAAGTTTATTCAGAAGATAAAAACTTAAATTATACAGAGTAATATTCCATGTTATGTACATAAATATATATAATTAAAATAGAATTTACATTGCACACAAGTACAAAAATACATTAAAAAACTCATTAGATCTTTATATTTCAAAACTCTTTTCCATTACAATTGATTAATATATATATAAATTCCAAAGCTTTATAGCTTCACAGTCTATCTTTACATTTAAATCTTAAATAAGTCTTTTCTTATTCTATAGTATTTTAAGTTACATAAATAGGCTAAATACATATAAAATATATATTTTATAGTTTTTATATATATCACACACCTGTCATACATCTACACTATGTGATTTTAAAAACCAAAGTCTGTTACCAACATTTTCCAAGACTTAAATAGTTGTCTTGTCTCAAGACAAAGTCATAGGAAGTGTTCTTGGTGATTTAATTGGTGTAATTTCTTGCACTCAGGTGTTGGTCCAAAAAAATACTTACGGTAATAGTTCAAGGTGATGTTTATCATTTTTCACATCTTACACACTACTTAACCACCCTCGTTAGTTTTCAACTAAGTAGTGTACCAATCTAACACCCTTGTGGGTTTTAGATAAATTGGAATAACTAGGAGGACTTATTTTATGTGTTTTAAACCATCTTGGCACCACTCTTAATGCTTAAGACCTTCCTTACAAAATAAAGTCAAACATATTTAAAAATATCCAAAATTTTGACCTTGTAATACCTAGAGAGAAGGTGGAGGCATAACTTGTGATACTAGAACTGAAAGAGGGTGAAAATATGGTACTTTTAGAGGTATTGTTAATGAAGACACACAAAAACATTATACCAATAGAGGTATTTTCTACCAAGATATACCTTTAGTAGAAAAAACCAACTCCAACAAGACACACAAAAACATTATACCAATAGAGGTATGTTCACCATGTTTTTAACTTCTCCATTGCATTATCTCTTGAAGAAAGATATACCTTTAGTGCAACATCTTCAAATTAGCTAAATGGTCCCCCATTATTGATTTGGCCTGATCAACCTTGAAAAAATATGGTTTAACTTTGCTCCATGTGTTTTTAAATTGGTATTTCCCATCAAGTATGTTTTTATCCATATTTTGAGCTTGAGATGTGATAATTTCAAGTAATTGATCATATTCCTTGAGTAGTTCAAAGATAGCCTCTATTTTTTACTTTATATTTTTATCTTGCATTTGAAAATATTATAGCTTGTGCATTACAAGCCAATAATTTGTAAGTTGGACTAGAAGATATTTGAACTAATTCTCCTCATACATGACATAGTTGACTAAGACTTGAATGACCAACATAGGGCATATTTCATCAATGATTTACCTAGACTTGCCTAAGAAATGATATATTTATTTGTTGTCTTGTTTAAAATGGGTTGCATCTTATTCCAATTCATATTCATTTTTTGTGATTGAGTCATGCAACATCATGGATCCATCAATCTAATTTTATAAGGACTATTTGGTCACATCAATTATGCTACTCATGATATCATGGCCATAGTGATTGAATAAGTTATAAATATTTCCATTGCTAGATGGTGTTGAATATATGCCATAGGGAGTGTGAATTTTTTCATTCGCACTGATCATGTGGGAACATCCAAAAGCCAATAACTAGATATCAACCTATGATATAAGGCTTCTTCTTGTGTACCTTCATAGGTTGATCTATAACATCATGATGTGCTAAAAATTTCTTTCACTTCAGGTGTCTACACCTACTTAGCCAACTTTGTTTGTGACTAGGATATAATTTCAACCTTCTTATTTTTCTCTTTCTCACCTTTGAAATTAGAATATACCTTTTCCTATGCTTTTATTTCTTCCTCTACCTTCTGGAAAATATCCTTAACAACTTGTTCCTCAACCTTTTGTTTATCTTCTTCCTAATTTTGTAAGGATTATTTTCTCTTCCTCTACTTTGTATGATACATCAGCCTCAAAAAAATTCCACTGCACCTCTTTAAATTACTTATATGCTTGTTATTTATTATTTTTTATAGTTTATTCTTCTTGGTTCTTCTTCTACATAACTTCTTCTAATTGAGTTTTTTATTTATCTTCTTCTTCCTTCTTTTATTGTTATGTAGTAGCTTTATCTTTATTATTCAGATTTTCCTCCTTTAGTATCTTATTTTATTCTTCCCTTTGCACCTTCTCATGATTTTTTGGCATGCATAACATTTTGTTATGTTTTGGTGTCTTCATACATCTATGGATGATCAATCTATTATTGCTTACTTGCTTAAAATTCATATGCATGAGGGGGGAATATGGAGATGGAGATGGATAAATAGGTTAATAATGAGGGGAATGAGAGGGAGAGGATGTCACCATTTTTCACCTAATAAATTGTGCCTTAGTATAATTAGGTGTAATAATAATCTTATTCAAGTGCTTGTAAGCACATACCATCATAACAAGGTATTACTCTAGAATTTATTCTTCATCACACTCAATGTCCTCCATCACTTATGGCATGAAAAATGATCACATGAGTTAAAAAATGGAGGAAAAGGTACTCAAAGTTATGTGTGATTTGGGTCTATGCACAAGAATTTGTTTAGGACTTGCTTGTATTTTTGTACTTTGTGATACCTATGGTTATGGCTATACAATCTATCATGTAGATGTTTTTTTTTAGATATGCCTTGAAAGATGGATGTCATTCTATGTTTGATATCTTATTCCTTTATGATAGTTTTAAATATAATTAAAATCAAAGGTGTGGGAATGTCCACCAATATAATTATTTAGGAATTTTGGTGCACTTGACAAGTGTGCACTACTTTCCAAAATAATTTTTTTCCCCTTCCTCCTCATAAAAATCTATGCCTATGTATACCAACATAAAATTTTAAATGTATTCCTTAGTGATGTGACATTATGCGAGTACATATTATATCAAATTCTTAGGAACATTTATATCACTAAGTTAAGGGCTGGTTCTATGAGTTTTCCTCTTTTATGGAATAGGTGTCATTATCATTTTCATTGGTACCTTTATTTTTACCTGAAAATATTTGATGGGGTTGTTATTGCTTATGGAGGTGATTGTGCTTCATCTTATGGATACATTTTGGGTTGTTGTGGAAATGGATGATACATACCTAAAAAAATAGATTGTAATTATTAAATGGTTCTGATAGCTATAGCTTTTCATCATAAGACTTCTACTTGTGCATCCAACATAGTGATGAAAAAAAGAAACCAAGTGACTATTTCCTTGTGAAACTCATGGAATTTTATTTAAATTCCATCATGTAGCTTTTTAATTAATCCATACTTCCCTACGTATTACAAGACATATTGAGGCACACAAGGGTGATAATTGATGAGACCTTGCACCTCCATCCACCAAGCATTGATCTAGCCCAAATTATCATAAGTATAACCTCTATTAGTCTATGTAATGTTGGAAAAGGTGGTCACATGCTATAAATAGGCCTAAGGTGTTACATGACCATTGGGAGACTTCCAATGTGTGAAATAGAAGAGCAATACTATGATCTAGTAGTAAAAAACATGCAATGTACCATTAACAATCTTGTCAACATTGGTGAGGAGTTCAGAGACTAAACACTCAAACTAGTTCAAGTTATCATTCTTATAGACCATTAAATATGAAATATTGATGACCCCCTTGGTATCCTACCTTGAAATTTTGGTATTATAACAAAAATACTTGGTAATACATCTAAATAATACTCACACCATAGTATCATCGACTGAGTCAATAGGGATCTCTTTAGATGCCCTAAAATACTTATATTTAGTATCTGAGGGAATGGGATGGGCATTGATTTTTTAAGAAATGAGGGATTCACCTCTTGTCATAAGTCACATTTCCCTTGACATTATTTTTAGGTTGATGAATGGTCACATCCATGGAAATATGAAATGTAACTTCATTATAGTGACTCAATAATGTCATCATTACTTCATCCAATTGGCCAAATGTGGGGTTATTAATGAGTTTCTCTACATATTATCTTTGTAGAGGGTGTTGAAGAGATAAGGCCCCTAGTTGTGCTATTATGGATATGTATGAGGTAAAAATATTTATTTTTTTACATCAATAAAATCAAATAGATCTAGATCATTGTAGAAATTTTTACTTAGTGCGAGGCAAATCCCCATTTATTATTTATATGTATCTTTCAATGGAATCAAAAGTTACAAACTATCCACTATTGATAATTGGTAGTCTCTCAAGAAATGGAAGATACTCCAACTTGTGCTATTGAAAATTCTACACTTTGGTGAATGAATGAGGCTCAAATCAAAAATGGATCTTATTTGAAAAGGGTTTTAATAGTGTTTTGCTCTATTTTACCTTCATTATATAAGTTTCCTTCACTCCACTCATCTATTGCTTAACATTGAATAGTGTTTATCTATCTTTCTGTCATTATGTTTTAAATTTGAATGCTATCAATTGTTGTGATGTGACCTTGGAAATTTACTTAGATAAGTTCATTATTTTATCTCCCGATATTATTTAATGTGATGGGATGTATTTCCCATTTTCAAAAATGACCTTTATTATGCATAACCTAAGTCTAACATTTTGATATATTTTGAGAAAGTTGCAATATTTGACATTCTTCATCATTAATTACTTTGTGAATGACCATTAACTACCTATCCTCTATACCCATTTTATATCTACTTCATTCTTTGACTTAATTTATTGATCATGTGTTGACCTTTTGTTATATTTTTATTTCATCATTGTGATAATTTATTTAACACTGTACAATTTTGAATTTTCAAACTATATTTGATAGCCTATAATATAGAGATCACACTATACACAAATATACTACAAATATACATAAATATAAGAAAATAGTAAATGAAACAAAAATCTTAATTACATGGTGATACTCAACATACACTCAATTTTAATCTTGAAATTAATAAAGATCATTGGAAGTAAGGCTTAATACTTCAGCCATTTACACACCCTATAATAATGGTTCCTTAAAGTCCTTTAGTATTGTTATTCCATGATAAGATACTTTATGGATGATGTATGGTCATTTCCACTGAATGCATAGTTTATCTGGTTGTGCTTAAAATCTACTATTATATAATAACATTGTCTACTCTAGATTAAAAAAATTAGATCATAGATTATGATCATGTCATGATTTTTGACTCTGCTTGTTTATTTATTTTGTCAAACTCACTCTATGTTGAGTTTATTCCATGCAAGTTAGATCTAACAACCTTACCTAAAGTGAATATTGATCTCTTAGACACATTATCAATGTGATTCATAGATTTGGAACTATATTTTCCATAAGCATAACCATTTCTATCCCATAGACCAATTGTAAAGGTATGAACCTTATCACAAGATCATAATTATTTTTATATGCCTATAAAATTATAGGAATTTGATCCACCTAATCGTATCTCTACACATTAAATATTTTTGCAAGCATATTCTCAAGTACTTTTTTGGATGATTCTGCCTGTCCATTAGCTTGAGGATGATATATTGTGATTTTTTCTGTGATATCATAAATTATTATGTTATCATCTTGATAAAATTATTTATTAAGTGTGTTCCTCTATTTTTGACCAACTCCACTAGATCCCCAAAAATTTTAATGATGTTCTCATATAAAAATTTAGTTGTATCTCTTGCATTGTAGCTAGTTTTCATAAAAACATTTACCCATTTGGTGAAGTAATTATCTACAATAATTATATTCTCAGTATGGCAATGTTTTCTTTCTATATTAATGGGTCCTATAAAGTGAATTCCAAATTTCTCAAAAGGTTGTATTTTTAACATCAAATTCAAAGTCATTTTATCCCTTTGATTTGGCCTTCTTATTTTTGACAAACATTGTAGTGGTTTTTTACTTTGTGCACATATAATAAAAATGTAGGCCACCATACACCAATCTATAATATTTTATTTATAGTTTATTTTCTTTTGAAATGACCTGATGTAATTCCCTGATGTGATTCTTACAACACTTGTGGTCTCTCTTACTCAAAGGCTACTCTCCGTAACACATCATCCTTATCCATTTTACAGAGAAAGATGTTGATAATACTAAAATGTATAGATCATGTGATAAGATTATTTTTATATTTTTTTACATAATATGTAGTAAAAACTCCTTGTTCTAGGAAATTGGCTATGTTCTCCATATTTTCTATAATTGTAGTCACTTTGAATAAGTGCACATATGGGGCCTCATATTGTAATTCCTATGGATACTCACCATTACTTATTTCAATAAGATGATATGGTCCCACATTTTCCCTTCTAATTTTTAAATTGATATTAAAATTAAATTCCTAAAATAATTTTAACCACCATGATATCCTTCTGCCTAGCATAAGCTTATTCACCAAGTATTACAAATCTTGGTGGTCTATAAATAATTAAAATGGTGTTGTTAAGAGAATTATAGTATCTTAAATTTTAAAGTGAAAACACCATAACTAGGGCCTCTCACCCTATTGTATTGTAATTTATCTCTACTAATAATAATTGTATTCTTTCCAACTGAATGTGGTAATCCAAACCCTTGTATCCTGGTTGAGCCAAAATGAATCTTATAATGGTTCTTGAAGTGTCTATATGCACATAAAATGATTTACTCTAATAAGGGAACACCAACATGGGAACTGTTACCCATATATGTTTTAAATCTACAAAATATTCTTGAAATTCATGTGTCCACTCAAACTTCATATCTTTATGTAATAACCTCTCCATTGGCATAGATATAGCTACATACCCTTTTATAAACTTGTATTAATAACCTATATGTTGAATGAAGGATCTCAATTCAAGAGATTTTATGATGAGGAATACCCAAAATGATGGTAATATTATCTTTATCAATTAAAAACCCATTGCTATAGAATATATGGCCAAAGAGAATAATAAATGATGTTAAAAAACAAATATTTTTAAAATTTCAATGCAATGCATAGAGCTTAAAATCATTCTAACATGATTCATAACTTTGAATTTTTTTTTTTTGAATAGAGAGAACATAACCTAATCATCAATATAGAATTCTAGAAAGTCATGGATGAAATATTTGAATAAATTGACCATAGTCATAAAGAAAACAACAAGAGAATTATTGAGACCAAAATACATTACCTTATATGCAAAGGATCCCCATTACATTAAAAATTTGGTTTTATACTAATCATTAGATGTCATAGGTATATGGAAATATCTACTAAAGCCATCTATGAAGAAATATACTTCATGACCTACGACTGATTCCAAAAATTCATCTATAAAAGGAATTAGAAAGGGGTCATTAACACATGCATCATTAAATTCCTTGTATTCTCCATACACTCTTATATCTCCTAAATTTCTAAGTTACACCACTATTGGACTTACTCATTTGGCCTTCTCTATAGGATAGATAATTATTGCTTCTTTCATCTAGTCAATTTCAGCCTTCACTTTAAGATTTATATTATGATTTATCTTATATGGACATTTTAATAGGTCATATACACTCCTTGATCTCTATATGCATATCTACCAATGAAGGGTCTACACCCTTGACTTCTTAAAATTTTATTGGAAACACATATTAATAGTCTCACAATAATTACAAGCCTTATATGATATTTCTTGTTATGTCCAATGGCTACCCAAACTCCTAATCTTTAGTGCATTCTCATTACCAATGTTCCCTGTCATTTTATTTAATGGTTATTGATATATCTTATTGGACTCACTTGGCATAGGGTCTTATATTGTCTTTTTCTCTTCTTTTTTTTGAATGTTTAAATTTCATAGTTATGCATCTTCAATCTACAATGTGATTTTTGATTCTAGTTATTTTACTTCCCACTTAGATTCAAAATAACCATACAAGTCTAGATACTCATAATTGTCACTATATTATGTTTATTCTTCCTCATCCAAGATCATATTAAAAGGTTGAAAAAAAAATGAACTATTTGCTTATTGGCATTGTAATTTTTTATCTCTATATTCAAATCTCTAGCTATTTATTTTTTCAAAGATGAGTTTTTCATAGTTATTAAATCCTCTTCTAGGCCATGACATAATAAAACTTTCAACTTATGAAGAGAATTATGTAATAGGGTATCATCATCCTAAAAAATAAAGGTTTGAATAAAATATTGCTCAACTTGTGGTCAATTTTTAGTTTCTGTCATGCCTTCATAGTGTATATACCAAACTATTGGAGTAAGTGTTAAAGTAAGATTGAATAAATGCACCAAATATATATATATATATATATATATATATATATATATATATATATATATATGAATATCATATAACTACACATTTATTAATATACATTTAAAGACATTATCCCCAAGAAAAATTTCCATTGATTCATGATCATAGGTGTTTTTAAAAATTGATCTCATATAAATTTGAAAACATCTTCACAATGTACTTTTTTTACCTGTGTAACACCAATCATGTTTCAATAGTACCCTTTAGATAGTAATTCAACTTAATTACTCATTGATATATATTTTGAACATGTTTCTCTAATCTAGAAATAAATAGAGCCGAAATCCTTGGTTGAAAAATATTGAGGTAAATGTGTCACTCTATAGCAAAAACCATTCTCATTAGTATTACGTCATGGTATCATATTACCCAATTTATCATATGAGTATTTAAATCCTTACTCATAGAAGATTTAACTTCCCATGATAAAACAACTTAATTATTGGGTTCAATGTAATCCATGTTTATCACACCCACTTGGTATATAAAATCTATTTTAGATTGTGTTGGTGATCACAAAGATGAAGACTTGCATTCCCCTATCTATAAATATGAAACTTTCTATTTTATTATAATAGGTCTAGATGAAGGATTCTCTATTTTTTACAACAACCAAAATGGTCATATTTTTAGATGGAAAAAAAATTAAATTTTCAGCACATAGTTTGTCATACTTAGACTTTGTATCAAATTTTGAACCAACTATTATCCCCATAGACATAACATGAGTTAGGTTATTAATTAATTATATAAGGTTTGATTTTATCTTTATTCATAGGTATGATAATATTCTTATCCCTTTGGTGCACTTATAACTAGTTGTGTATTATGTTGATGGTCATATACCCATCATATGCCCATTTTTTTCAATTAATGTAGGGTAGTGCATTTTATCATTATTAATGTTTATGAATTTGAAATCACCTAATAGATTTATATCAATCAATTTTATTTTTACATCTTCTAGTTTCCCAATAGGTTATACCCTTCTATAGTCTATGATACTCAACCTAACTAGTTATAATTGAAAGTAGGTCATCTGATAGCTTCCCATGTTGACCAAGTGATTGTATTTACTATATTTCCAAAGTGAAATAAAACATTTTGAGCTTCATATAATGCCAATTATATACCCATTTTCAAGTTGACATCCTATGGTTTCTTGGTCTTTACAAACCAAACCACCTTATTTGTGCATTGTTTCCTTTTTTATGCATAGTCTAGAAAATTACGTAGGAGATTTATAATGTTCTATGAGATATATTAATTTTTAAGAGTGCTTACCAAATTGATTAGGTATTAAAATTAGTAAATAATGCATCCTATCACATAATGTGCATGATTTGACCATACATTTGTGCACCAATGATTGCAACATCATTCTAAGATATAATCTGGTGTTGTATATCATGCAATATCTAAGATACTTGATACATTAAACCATTTTATATTTTAGGATAAAGATATTTATCCTAATACACATTTATAATTTATTGATCATGTGGCATATCTAAGGATGGTAATATTTTTTCATGTTGGCACCAAGTAATTACTTGTATGTTCACATGATACCCTAGGTACAAATTCACCATGTTTACATTTTGCACTAATTTTTATTTTCTATACTTTTATAATGTAGGAAATTATTCTATATGATACTACCTATAATTCTAAAATATGCATAATATACTTTTCTTTATGGATTTGTTGGATAATTTCATGTGAATTTGTTTTATTCTCCACATAGATAATAGATAATCAATTATCAACACTATCTCTCATCTAGTTTGTGATCACATCCTTGGTATATATATTAATATCATTCTATATATTCCCCTTATCTATAATAAAAACCAAAATCTTCTTGTTTTTTACCATCATATCCTCCCTATCACTGCAGTGAACCCCACCCATGTTATTTTTAACTATCATTTCCCCCATATGGTTATTAGGGAGAAGATGAGTTCCATCCTCTTAGCTATTGTTGGGGTGATGCAGTGTTCTATGAATTATGATATTGAAGAGATGGTGCAGTATATCCTATTTGGTACTACAAAAACTACAGTGTCCATCTTACTAAACCTTGAGGTTGATATTGAGTCATATTGGTCATTTATACATATGGGCTTGAAATCATAGGTTTTATAGTATGGATCTACTACAACGTTACTATGAAGATATTCTTGGTGATGTTTTCCTTTAATTTTTAGAGAGATATAAATTTTTTATCATCATAGTTATATTCCTCAAAAACATATCATTATAGACTTTATGATTACTGGGTATACTATTATAAGAGATGACATTTAAAATTTGAATGTCCTACTACTCGATAGATCTCAAATATTTTTTTTGAATTTTGGTAAATCATTCCTATGATGCCTCTCTTTTATGTATTCAATACACCATAATCATATCTTTATCCTCTTAATTTTATATAGCTTATCCATCTTACATGTAACTACATCTAACATTGTACAAGCTTTTACAGTAGACTGAATACTTTGCCCATAGTATTTTATTTTCTCCACCTAGAGTGTAGATGATGTATCATATTCCTTATAAGTGAACTAGGTTTGAGTAATGGAAAACCTAATTCAAGTTCATAGACATTATAAAAACCATGTGGACTTATCTATATCTTGAATAAAAAAATATAATCTATTCATTACAACAAAGAACCTATGATCATAGTCCCATACTGACTCTCCATATTTTTGATGAATTTATTTTAGATATTGTTTTGTCTAACTCATACATGTATTTATTTTAAATTCTCCTATAAATTTGTCTTTGACATCCTGAATACTCAATTTGGTATAATCCATTTTGTATATGAACTCTAAATCTCATCATGTTAATTACCATATGAGATCGCACTTCTTTACATCATCCGTAATTACATTTTAAAATTTCCATTTCATTTTAAAAGTTAATAGATACTACTTGGAGTAAAAAAACCCATCATATAGTGTCAAAATGATTAAAAAAATAAAAAATAAAAAATCTTCTATTGAAATCCATGTTTTCTACATTCACACTTAAAACTAATGTCTTCTATGGGATAAACTTTTCCACCAACATCTTAAAATTATCTATGTCCTGAAATTGATCCTCAATTAATTTCTTCTTATCTAGCATTTTCTTGGTTTCTTCACTGTATTTTACAAAAAAAATTGTAAAACAAGTAAACCACATAGTATCTTTACCATATTTTTCAAATTTTATTCTTTCAATTGATAAATTAGGCATAAATAATGTGTACCCTTAAAATGAATGATCCATGTCTATTTCTTTTGTCTCATTTAAACTTGAACTTGATTTATTCATGTGACTTAACATAAATTATTCAATAGATTGTTCCTTATCTTCTCCAAATAATATCCTCCCTAAAACTACCTTCTAACTAATCTAACAAATCTTCTTCTCCCTTTACACTCTCTTCTATCTCTTCTTAATCCTTTTTTCAATCTTTATCCATTTTTTTTGCTCTCATTTGTGCCTTCTCTTCTTTAAATCCCTCTCATTTACACATCTTGATCATATCCATAATCTCTATCTCTTCATTGAGCTCTCATTACTTATTTATATTATATAAAATCTACTCTACTCCTACTCATATCTAAATTAGGATTATTATATTTATTCTATATTCTCTATTTTCACAAGTCTCACTCTAGTCTCATAATTCACTTTTCATTATACTTCTATGTGCTCCATCTTTTGGGTTTAGGTTAAGTTTCTCTTCTTAGTTGTTCACCATTCACTTCAATATCACACACATCCCCTTAACACCCTAAGTGACTACTCCATGAACTCTGGAATAGGCACCATGGCCTTTTTCACAACCAAAATTTTAAGCATGATATGTAATTATTGTATAAAATTTCCCCAGATAATTATTACAAACAAATCCTATATAACTTCAAATGTAATATTCCTTTGTATGAATAAATAAATAATACATCCATAAATGATAGTATTTATCCAATGATATCTTGTGTGCCCCCAATCGATGTCTAAATTTCATAGTCATTTTATTTTTTATTCAGTCTAAATAAAGTGATATGTTTCTCTCAACTTGAAGCAATATTATTCAATTCTTGACAACCATGCATCTACCATCTGAAGAAATTCACACCAAAATATATATATATATATATATATATATATCCATATAGATTCCTAATTATAAATTCTCTCATATAGCTTCCTATTATTTTATCCTTTTCCTTTGTGAAATTATGAATTCTATCATCTAACCATAACCCCAAATCTATCTATCTAGCTAACCATCTTAGCATGTTTCAAAGTTTCATACTCACTGCATAATTGTTAGCAAATGTTCCTTAACAACCCATCAAAACATGATAATATGTGTTTTTTTAATAAAGTAAGATACAAGTTCAAAACACTAAAAAATTTATAGAAATAAATACTATTCATTTAGTTAGAATTCACATGTTTAGTTAGAAAATGCGGAGTTGAATTATACAGAGTGGTAATTTATGTTATGTATTAAAAAAACATAAGAAAAGCATATTATACATTGTTCATAAAATAACTACAAAATGATAAACATAAAACCAATCAAATCTTTATATTTTATAACTCTTTTCCCTAAATTTGATCAATATATATATGACTTCAAAATCTCTATTGGTTTGCATTCTATCTTTCCCTTTCTATCTCAAAGGATTATTTTCACATTCAATAATATTTTGGGATACAAATGTATGAAAAAAACATATAAAAATATAGACCTTATACATATTGATATACATCACACACTTGTCATTCTTATACACTGTGATTTTACAAACCAAAGTCTGCTATCAATAGTTACCCCTAGGACAACAATTATATGGTTTGAAACTAAATTTGCATTTCTAACCAATGGACTGATAGTCCCTCATGTTGTTAGTCCAAGACTCATTATTCCTACTTGAGTTATATACACACCACTTTATGACATAGAGAATGTAATATTCTCTTTACTAGCTTCCAAATTTTGTTATCATATAACCTTCCCTTTTTCCTTTGATAAATTCTAAAATTTATTCTATCTCCATAACTTCTCTAAATATTTCCTCTAAATTATCAATATATACCTAGCTCTAAGATTCAAGTCTAGGGTTGATTTTTATATATATTCAACACGTTATACCTCCTCATCTAGTGGAACCCATTCATCTCACTCTCATGGATCTTCTTCAAGTATGGATTACTTTATTCATAGTTTTCCTTTATCACTAGTATATTTATCCATTTCATCCAAATCAATCGAATTCCCTCATGTTTTTTAGGTTTTCACACTATTCATATAAATTAAACCCATTATTCTTATGGTCCTTTGTAGATATTTAATTTTACCTACCTTCACCATACTTACACAACCTCTTTTCTATTTCACTTAAAAATTTTATTTATTTATATATTTTCTTTTCTTCAACTATTTTTTCCTCCAACTCATATATTCTAACCAATGTGTAAAATTATTTAACCATCCACATTCAAATGCTCAATTACCAAATAAAATAGATTTAATTAGATTATATATTTTTTCAATATAATATCCCCTTATTTTGTGAAAATATTACAATTCTTCTCCCTCTAGGAAATTTTAAGTAGATACCAAAAACTCTAAGATGTAGTTGTTCATGGTTCCTTTCCACCACACATTCACTACATATGTCCAAAATTCATCATATTTTTTTAATATATTCATCAATTATTCTATCCAATAATACTTTCATATAATATTTTTATAAAATATATAACATATGAAACCAACCATGCATATAACTATTTATGATATTCTATAAAACAATCTCATATAATTCACTATAAAAATTATATTGCAACCAATTTTTAAGACTCAAGTCATCATGGATAGGTTCATATTTATTAAAATTCAAGGTTTTCATCTCAAACCACACCTATATGCACTCCTACATGATTTTTCCTCCCATACACATCTCTTATCTACATAACCCAAGTAGTCATGGTCCCAAAAATTAGAAAAAAATATTGTGCTAAAATATGACTCATTCAACTACCTAAGTTAGTCAACCTAACCTCAATAATTTTACCCTTTAGTTTTTTAAAATATCAATTGAACCTTGATTTATTATCTTAGTCAAAACACACAAGTGAAAAATTATAACCCCACCATTAAAATATCACAAATATCATAACTAAGCATAATATAATTCATGTGCATACATAATGTATAATACATGCAACTCATCATCTAATCCATAAATTTAAGTATGAATAAATATCAACTAATTACCAAGTTTGAGATAAATGAAATTAGAATTCATTCATAAATTATTACATAGAATTATATCATATATAGTATTATGAAAATTTAGAAAAGACTGCAAACTTTACAATTATACATTTGCTCTCTCTAGATTATTTACAAATATTTATCAAAATACCAATGCAAATAGTATATGCTAATGAGAGGTCAAGGGTTATATTCATTCATTTCCCCATCAACCTATTAATTAATTTTGTATCAATATGGATATATTATTTAAGGATGTAGAAGATTCAATTTATCTTACATTATATTCTCAATAGATTCTTTCTTAGATCATCTATGTGCAACATTTTTATCCTAAATTTACACCTTTCTGACTAGGCATCTATCTTTTATAATCAATCTATGAAATAGTAATTTTTATTAATGGGTATCCTTCATCCTACTCATTATATTATTGTTTTAATACTATAACCTACAAATCCTTTCCCCAAACGTTGTGCATACTTATGCATGTTTCACGAAAACCTATGTGAAATTCCATACTTAGCTAAAATCTAACTTTCTTCTGTCTTATGTGTAAATTAGGACTTAACATTCCCACATATTAAAAAATACTTCCTAGTTTTTATTACTCTCTACCCTCATCATCTTTAATATTTAAAATATTAGGAATTTATCCCTTTAGATCATTATTGAATTTGTCCCACTATTATTTAGGTTCTTCTACCTCATTTTTTAGTTATGTTGCTTAATGTTTTTGGATTTATAAAAAAATATGAATTGATATTAAATAATAAGTGATTTACACAATAATAATATGTAGGATTTCATAGAGTTAACAATAAATTATCATTTGTGTACTTTGTAAAGTAGGTGTTATAAGTAAATCTACCATATTTTGAATTTTCACTCAAATGTTATTGACTAACTGCAATTCACCAACATACATTCCATTCCATATATTTAGCCTTTCCATTTAAATTAAATTAATCTATATCTATGCATATTAATACATTACCAATTGACCATTTTAATTTGTGTGATTCATCCTTATTAAATTTTACGTTTATGTACATTATATATTATATTTCTCTCTAGTGACTATAAACTTGTGTTTATCTCTTGCACCTTAAAATCTATTTGTCCCTCTAAATGAATTTCAAAATCATAATCTTTGTTTTGATTTTAAAATAACTTCTTCAATTTGATTTATCTTTCCTTTGTGATGTATTATCAATATTGTATCTACCATGAATTATCATACTAAAATGTTTAATAGATTATATCTACCCTATCAAATTACCCATTTTCCTCATCATATTCCTCTTCTTCCTCTTCATTCTTATTTTATTATTCATATATTTTTAATTCTTTCTCTTTGTTATTTTATCAACCATGGCCCTTTATATTCACATGACTATTTTAATGTAGAACATGTTTTTATATGCTTGGAAATAGTAGAGAAGAATTAAATTTTTATATTTTTATCCAAAAAAATATACACTCTTTATGCCAATGATAGTTGGGATATTTTACATGATCCCTCTCTTGGATATAAAAAGGTATTTGACATGATATTATTTGGAAGATTGGATTTTAATTAGAGAAAACTTTGTAATTCATGGGGTTTTAGATTTGTATTTTATATTTTTGAAGTATTTATGTTGGTTAAACTATTTCATAATGTCTTGGATCTACACATGCATGACTCAAATTCCTCTAACATGTCTATTCTTTTTAAATGTGAAAGAGATGTGTTTTTTAAATCTTTTTTTGATTAGAAACCTTAGTTTGGGTTGTATTATTTATAAATTCTTTAGTTTTTTTAATAGTAAGGGAGTGGTATTAAATAAAAATAGAATGTAGTGATATCAGTTTAGCTATGTGATTTTAATCCCAAAAAATATCTTGATAACATTTATTGAAATGAGGTAACTCAAATTTGAACCTAATTATAACTGATCATTGATCTCTGTATATAATTTAATAGGCATATGACTATGATATATATATGGGTTGTGTTAGACACATAAAATCAAGATACCCTTGGCTAAGGATTGACTATGTTTACATTTAGTTTTAAACATGTATTGTGTCAGCATTATATAAGTTTTTGTGTTTAGTTATATCATTATTAGTGTTATTGCTAAGTCTTGACAAGCCTTAATTTGGTTGACTTTTCCATGTATGCGTAACTAGGCGTGATGGGAAACCCTCCCTTTCACTGTGTGTGTTTATAAGAGTAAACTGAGCATGAGAGAGGGTATGTAAAATACATAATACATACATGCACACATACATAATACCTAAAGGGTGGATATTATTATAAGGAGATGAATATGGTTTTATTGTTAAGGATTAGACACAAGTTCAAATATATATGTTTATATACATATGCCTACCTATCATGAGGTATAAATTATATGCATGACTGAGTTTATGTGTCTTAGTCATATACACAATAGATACATGCATGTAGATATGCAATTAGGTGTGGTTTAATCTATGTAAATATTGAAAGGGACCTAATAATGAGTATATAGAATGAGAATTATGGTGAGATTTGATAGATGTAGATAATTATTCAAATACCTAGTTGGTAGTTGTTCATTAATCTATAATATCTTCAGTTAGATAAATATGTTACATATTTCCATTCAGGAACATATTAGAAACATCTAGCATAAAGACTAAAGGGTATGACATAAATGGCATAGTATGTGTTATTTTAATTATGAACCTCTTGTTTCCTAATTTTTTTAGTTATAACCCTTGGTAGGGAATTTTTTGGTGACCTTTGCATTGGATAATAAACTATGGTTTGCATTAAATATGTTATTTTTTATCTCTTGATTTTAGGTAACAGTGTTAATGGGTCTTTGGAGTTGTTAAAAAGACACTCACCATGCCTTTATAGACACCACAAATCTAATCAAGAGTGTAATATATGTGGAAATATGACTTATAAATCATGTATTATGATGTATTTATGTGTTACTCATGGTTACACTATGTTGCATTATATTAAAAAGGAACATAGTAGTATGTCTATGAATATATTACCCTTTCAAAATGTTGTAGACACTTTAAAAAGATTATTCTTATATTATTAATTTGATCTATGTATAAATCTATATAGTATGACTGGGGTTTTGTGGGGTGTTTCTCTTTGAAGATAAATAAGGGTTGTATGCCATTATTAGTCTTAATTGAAATGTGACTAGAATTTTTGTGAAGTAAATGATAACTTTGTTCCCATCTCCCTCCCTAACATTATCATATCACTTACATGAGTTTTATACATTTTTATTAAATTGAAGTTGGTTATGATATAAAAATATATTTTGATATTCTCTAAACAAACTCAATTGTTGAACATATACTTGGCTTCGATCTTATGCTTGAGATATATTTAAGTCATGGTTTATTTTTAATATTGTATAGTAAACTACGTCAAGGTATCTATGTACGATTGATTATATTCTAATAGACAATAAGTGCTAACCCCATATTACATGTATAAGGTAATTATACCAAGAACTAAGTTTGATGATGCACATGTTAGATTTTTAGAATCACACAAGAAATATTTTAAAAGGTAAGATAAAACACACACCTAGGAAGGAATAAAATTATGGGATATAAATTACAATATGAAACATGAGTGTGTAGGATGAGAAGCAAGAAAGAAACACAAATACAAAGAAGCATAATGATAAATAAGGATGTGGCAAACTGACAAGTTGAGAACATCAAGATAAGGAAAGTTTGGGTGATCATAAACAAGTATAGGTTGATAAGAAAATGAGGATCAAGTAAAGGTATTTATAAGGAGGACTGTGAAAGGATGATTGGTAATATTTGGTAAAGCATGAATAGATGATGTTGATAAATAATTAACTTGTAGAGGATGAGGGAATCCATGAAAACTATAAATCAATCTCTTAACCTCTCATTTGATAGATATATTTTTATTTTACATGTTTTTAAATGCAAACTCATAACTCTTCTATGAAGAATCAATCTTAAGTTTGAAAATTCAAGAAGAGATAATATTGAGAGAGTTTTATGAATGTATATAGTCCTTTAATGGAGACCAATGGATTATGATGTCCTATATGATTTTTTATTAATAAATATAGATGGTGTTTATGTATCATGAAATGGATATGTGTTTATATAATTTGATGTGTTTTAATCCTAATTATGGTTTCATTATGTTATGTTATGTTTCAGATGATGTTGATGTGCATTTTTTTATTATTATTATTTCATAATGGGGTTCTCATTGATCTCTTATTTTGTGTCATGTGAGTATTTATCTTTAACTTAGGTGATATGATGATGTATGGAGTATTAAATTTTTAACACATTCTAATTTTCACATGACTATGGAAAAAACTCAAAAAACAACAACAATTTCATTCCATTATTAGGACTATTTGAAAAATGGAGATCGAATGAGTGTATGGTAGGATGCATCATAATTGAGCATTTCAAGGCATGGTTTGAGGTGAAATATCTTGTATTTATATATTAAAACTAAGAATAGAGGTCTGAATTAAAAAAGTGGATACAAAAATAAATTTATAATTATTTGTATGAAATCTTCTTTATGGACTTACTGACACATATCCATTTTTGGTTAGTAGGTTATGTTGTATGCCATAGGAAAAAATATATAAAGAAGTATGCTTGGAGTGTGGATACAGAAATAAATTTATAATTATTTGTATGAAATCTTCTTTATGGACTTACTGACATATCACTTTATCAGTTACTGATGCTTTCTCTTGTAATAACCTATTGAGATTCAACATCCTTAACTATATGTATTAAAGGGTGCACTGAGAAAGGGGTGGGAAGGCATTTAGTGCTTTGTGGGAGATGTTTCTACTTATGTTAGGTTCATATCATTCTTATCCATAGTTTATCTTCTTCAAAATGTTTATCTTATCTACCTCCTTTCATCCTATTTCATGCAATTTGACTATTTTCCTCATTTCTTATGGCATTGGCTAGGCTCTTATAGTATTTTTAATGGGTATTCACTCATTTTACTATATCAGCCTATAATATGTTGTTAAGAGTATTTTCTATCATTTATGTTGCTTTGGTATGTCTAATGTAGTTTAATTTCATCCAACTCCTCCTAATTGTATCAATTTGGTCGATGCCATCAATTTAGCCTAGTTTAATGTATTTAACCACTATATATACAAGACACATTTCATTTAAAATATATACATACATTATTTCACACTTATTATACTTTGATTTATCTCTCACATCTACCATAACCATATTTAGAGGAGTCATAGGTAAAATCTTGTATTAAAGGAAACTTGTCTTGTGGATTTATTGGAGATTTTATAAGAAGTCCTTAGTTAGATTAGATAATATTGTTACATCCTTTAACATATTACTAATCACAAAAAAATCATGAAAATCACCATTGCCTAAGGGAGAGATTGAGGCTCAATAGCTCCCCATCAAGGTAAGTATTTATAATATTATGATCTTTCCTTCATTTCATTTAGTGGATAGATGTCACTTGTTGTTTAGTAGATAAAAAAATGTGTGTGTATCCTTATCTAACTTATCTCTAAAATTTTACTTAATTTGGATATAATCTTACTTGGACTTTCCATTTATATATTATTTGGTATCCTAGATCCCCATTCATGTACCATGGTTCCTTACCCAATTTGATTATTTTAACCCTTCCCTTTAGTTTAATTTACTTTACTTTACTTGAAAAACTACTTAAATTACCTTTGGTAATCATTTTATTTTATCATAAGAGAGATAGTTAGATCTATTCCCTTGTGTCTTAAGACTAAAAGCTTTAGAACCATTTCCTTTGACATTAGTGAGAAGGTATCCCTCTTTCTAGGTCTTCAAATCTACACTTGGTCACAACCTAAACATTATGTATCATGAGATCTTTGATTAACTTTAAATAGTATAGATTCAGGCTAATCATAGCTTATGTATACATGGGGCATATTATTGGGTCACATAAGGGTGAGATAAGATCCTATGGAATAGGTGTAATTTGCATGGAAGATTCAATTATTGATGATGAGACAGGGGAAGATGAATTTTTTATTTGACAATATGATGATGAAATAGAATGTGAAAGTCTTGAGGAGGACTCAAACTCAATTTTTGCTAAAGGAAAATCCTATGCTCATTTAAATTTTAAATAAAAAACTAAAGACATGGTATTACAAATGAGAAAGTCTAATTTAGAAGAGGTTAAAGAAATAGTAGAGGAGGTTATTGTGTTTTATAAGTATGAATTTGTGTATAAAGTGACAAAACCAAAGGTGCCACAAGCACATAAGATGAGTATCAAGGTATTTAGTGGATGAACTACCATAATATTTAGAGCTAGTTAGAGTCTTTTAATAACCAATGACATCCTAGTAGTAAACCCTTATTTTTCTATATAAAGGTACCAAAAAATATGCATGGTTTAGATAAAAAAATTTGAAGGGTGAAATTTTGGAAAATTAGTTTTGGGGAAATACATCTAGATGTAGTGTGTAGGAACTATCACAATAACCACATCAACCAATAGTACTTTATGAGATGCCATAAAGACTATCAGATTACCAATGGATGTAATATGTAGAAAAACACATGGTATGAAATTACCTAGAGCAATAAATGATTAACTAATCATGAAATAAAATCCAACCAATTGGCATATACTTTAGTAGATCATGCACATACATGCTATCATAAGTTTGATCTCAATCAGTCTGTAGTATATTTTTTAAGCTAAAATATATATAAGAGTTTTAGAAGTAGAAGATTTATACACTCAAGGATATTAAAAAAGACATTTATGAGAGTGATTGTGCCCATTATGCATGGTTTAAGACACTCTTATCCAAAATTTCTTATGTTATACATCTAAAACAATGTGTGAATTATATTTTACAAGGATTGATACCTTTATTTAGAATAAAATTAGTCATGAATTATTTTCGACATGCATACAAATAATTATATATCACACTTTGAATAAGAGTTACAAGTAAATTTAACATGGGGATAAAACTATTTCTAGAATAATAAATTTAAAATATGGAAAAATAACTACATAATTTATTTATAAAGATTTCATAAGAAGTGCCAAGAGCATTGTGGTGTGCACTTGTGAGAATAAGTTCTACACAAAGAGAAATGATATTAATGGAATGGTATAATTAGTGAATATATATTATGAAGTATGCACATGAGAGTAAAAAATGTGTAATTTTTAGGTGTAGAAAAATGCAAAAAATATAAATATCACATTTTGTTGTAATATATGCAATGTTAACATGCATTATACTAATAATTATAGGATCATTGATGAAATGTGTGAAGTTATAGATATTAGACTAAGGTAATCCACCACTATTCAAAGATGATAGAGTCATGGTGGATTTAATAAAAAACAAATATGGGATTATAACCAAAAATGTGGAGGCTATAACAAACCAAGGTCATATGGATGCATAAGAGGTAGATATAAGAGGGGGATGCGGTCAAGTAACATGTTTTAGATGTGGATAATTTAACCATTACCAGAGAGATTATCCCAATTCCCCAATATTTTTACATTGTATAGTGGAACACAAGATTGAAAAGTGCATATATTTATGAAAAAATATATTATAGAAGTACCATGTGTATAAAGATGCCAAATTGATTAGAATAAAAAATAGGGAGAAGATTTGGGTAAAATATGTAGAAGAATTTGGATTAAAATTAGACATCCAATCCATACAAATAAATAATACATTGATAAAAAATTTTAAATACTAATTATACTAATGCACCTATAAGAAACATGATACTTGAAAAACATAATAAATGATATATAACTTATAATGGGAAGTTAAAATTGCATGTGAGATGAGAGAGAAGGTGAAGTAAAACTTGAGGAGTTAATATGAATCATAGGAAATGGAGGAGCTTTTAGTAATTTTACCATTGTTAAATATAGGATTCATCCCTTTTTTGAAGACTTGGCTTAAGAAAAGTATGAGGGAGGAGTAGGAACATGGACAAGACACACCAAGATAAATGTGTGTAATGAGGAATAAACCTCATGATTAGGAGTTGAACATCAATGATTAGAAAATGAACAACATCCTAATTGATATAGGTGTTGAAGTGAACATATTGACTAAGTATTTAGGAAACATGTTCAGGAATCCATAATTAAATCCCTCAACCAATGTGATATTTATGGATAAAAAAATAGATTTAATACCAATTGGTGTTTTTCCCATTGTAGAGTTAAATGTTATAGAACTTATATTCTAAAAATATTTCAAGGTTATTGAGATGGATGAATATGATAATCATCCTATGTTACTTAGAATACCATAGTCTTATTAAAATTAAAATGGAGATAAAATATTCCTAATTCCCCTATTTAATATCCATGATTTATCCTTTGTTGAAGGAGTAGACATCTAGAAAACAAATAGAACATTATTTTTAATGTGGTTATGAAAATAAAAAAGGATAAAATCCAATAAAGGATGATATTATAATTTTAAATAGTGAAGACTGGGCATTAGACATACCATCCAAGTATTCAACTATTGGGTTTAAAGTACATATATATCCATGAGAACAAAATAAACAAAGGATAAAGGAAAAGATTCAACTATTATGAGGAGTGGAATGATACAAAGAAACATATTAAAGGGAAAGGATAGAGTGAAACCAAATATTGTTAAAATATGGGTTCCATGTGTGAATAAAAATATGACAAAGATACCTCAATTGAAGAATAATGAACCAATAAATAATCCAAAAGTGAGGAAGGGTGAAGAGGTAAAGGTAAGCACATATAAATAAACATTTTATGTACCTAAAAAAACATTATATGTACCTAATAAGAAGGAATGAAAACCATGAATATAACTATGTAAAGATAATATCTAGTGACAAATGGTACAGATAAATTTTTTATTGAGAAATTTGGAAAATAAATACATTAGATTAAATAATGAGAAAAGGAAATAAACCTCATTGGAGAGGATAAAATACATAGGGAGTAATGAAAATATAACTCAAGTTGTCATATGGAAACCAACCAATGATAACTTGATTAGCTCAAAAGGAGAAGAAAAATAAACACATATATTACCCCAGATAACTATTCTTAAAAAATATTTAAGGGATTGTGATCCAAAATTAATTCAAGTGATACACATGGGAAGCCATAAATAATGTATATGTCAATATAAAAGTGTAACACAAAACTATTTCTTGCTTTCAAATTTGTTTTCATTAAAATACTATTTTTTATGTTAATAAGCATACACAATCCTATAAATCCAATTAATAAATTCAAGTGAGGGATATGCCAACATCCTTATTCCAAATGTCTAAGTATCATTGGGATGGATTTTTATTCCAAGTATGGTAATAATGGATATTATATCCAATTCTATAGTGTGGTAACATTAAAAACATATAGAATTAATGATGGAAACATATTTACAGACTTTATAAATAATACAAATGGAACATGGTATTAAAAATTATACAAAAATGGAGAACATTCATATTAGAACTTAGCATATATTTTTTATGGGAGAATTAAAAAGTAGGAAGAGTAAATTTGAGAAGATAAATGATGGAAAAATGGTAGCATAGATATAAAAATGCATAATTACGTGAGATGGAAAAAATGATTATAAATCTCAAATTTGATGGAGAGAGTCAAGTAAAGTACATTAAAATTTGAAACAAGTAACATGACATGTGTAATGTAGCATAGATAAGTATTTGGAAGGAGTGATGTGCAATTTATGAAATCATGTTTATTGACTTATATGCATAAGGTAACATTGTGTGAGGAAGGTTCAATTGACCAAATGCCACATAAATGAATATTTATGAAGACAATGATAATGTAAAACTAGGGAGATGATGATGAACATAATAAAATAAATGGTTTAGGTGAAGGAATTTTATGCACATTAGGTTATAAGAGGGAAAAGGTGCATTATTTACAATCATTTTCAATATAGAATCTAAGACATACAAACTCTGAGAATAAGATTTGAATGATAAAAAATATTAATTGTGAGAGTAGATAAGGAATCATGATATTTTAAATAGTTTCAAAAATCTAGGACAAAATATTTTAAATTTAAATCAATGTGGGTTGAGAGCTACATAGAAAAGATGGGTTTTAAAAGAGCAATGTTGAAATAATAGTAGATTGAATGGTATTAATAGTAAGCTATATTAAACCAAAAGAGTACTGTAATTTATGTATAAAATCAAGGAAGAAGGCATGGGGACCTCAAATGGATAAAATGAAAAGTAAAAAGAGGAAGAAGAGAGAACACATAAATAAAGACAAGACATGGAAAAAATGTATGGATTGGAAGATCTATTGGAGAGACAAAGGACACATTCTAAAATTAATATTAGTGCTAAAAAAGAGTCATAAAAATCACATATTTAAATGGAGAAGATCAAAAATGAGAATGTGATAGATATTACATTAGAAATTTTGAAGATAATTTTTGATACACATACAAAGGATTCAAGGTTTTAATCTCCGTCAAAATAATTAGTGTTGTTGAAGGAACTTGATTAAAATTCAAAGAGGGAATAAGAAGTGGGGAAAAGAAAAACTAATCCAAAAAGGTTGACTAAAAAACATTATGGGATAGCATTGGTAATACTAGTCAAATAAATGACATAGCACAATTTTTTGACTAACAGAGATGTGGAGGCAACAAGAAATTATATTTATCATGATAGAGGAAATTTTAGAAAATACATGGATGAAGAAAAAAAATGATAGTTAATTGATAAAGTGAGAAAGTATGGTAAGGAAAAAATTTAAGTGAAAACAACCAATAGATAATTTTGGCATGATAATTTATTACATGTTGCATGCACCTTTAATAGAAGATCAATTTATAAGTAAGGATATCCATGGAAAGAGACAAAGTTGATGGAGGTGGATGTTAAATTTTATGTTGAATTTAATAGAAGATCAATTTATAAGTAAGGATATCCATGGAAAGAGACAAAGTTGATGGAGGTGGATGTTAAATTTTATGTTGAATATTTAACAAAAGAGATAAATGATTTTCACATAAAAATAAAATAAATAAGATAATTTTTTAAAATATTTAAAAATATGCATTATTCTATGGATGCTCGAATGAGGGAGGACGAGACCATGCACAAATAATTAATGGCATGAATATATAGCAAAATTAAAAAATATAGAAAGAGAAGAAGTTTGGGGTGACATATGAATTTAAGGTTAGAATGACAAAGAAGCACACAAGTGTGGATTCACTATTTTAATACCTAAAAAATAAAACAATGGAAGAGGAAAAGTTCATGTTATAATTATATTTTTATCATATACAAGACATAAATTCCATGTTGAAAACATATCAAGATAATTCTCTTGATGAAGTGATTGGGAAATTGATAAGGATACATAGAATTTAAATCCAAATTTATTTTTAGTAAGGGATTTCTTTTATTTTATAGAGAATTAGTTACATGGAAAGTTGGTAGAAGTGTGTACTTTGTAAAAATGTGAAACAACTACGAGAGTGTCAAGTTTAAACCTATCCAAATATAGAGAATAAACATAGTATGGGTAGAATTCGACTCTAGATTACCTACACAAGAAAATTTTAATAGGAATGATTAAGTTTAGTGATTTGAGAGTGAGATACACATTATATCATAAGGCATCTTACAATGCACATGATTAAAAACACACATTGGAAGGAGAACAAAATATGAGAGAGAGACCACATGATGAAAAATTATTGCACATGATATTAAGGGGAAATAAACAAAAGTGCAAATAAGCATAAGGAGGAACAAGGTTATGGAGAACCAACAGGGAGAGAACATGAATATAAGGAAAGTATGAATTATCAAGGATCAATCTAGGTTAATAAACACGTGATAATGAGTGAAATTAGAATTTTATAGGGTTATAGAAGAAAGATGAATGGAATCCTAGTTGGAAATAATTATCAAAAGATGGACATGTGGAACTAAACAATTAAGAGTTAACATAGGATGAGGGGGTAAAATAAACCTATAAATATATACCTTGACCTCTCATTTGACATAAAGTGTTTATATTACAAGTTTCAATATAATTTTGAGATATTTTCCTAAATATATGTCATCCTTTAATGGAAAATTGTTATGTATTGTATATTTTTTTATACATGAATAGAGATTATGTTTATCAATCATGAAATGGATATACGTTTCTATACCTTGATATTTTTTAATCTTTCTTAGTGTTTCATTATGTATTCTTTGTATCATATGATGTTTATTCACATGTTTTTTGATTTATATTATGTTCTCATAATGAGGTTCTTGGTGATCTCTCAATGTACCTCAAGTGACCACTTAAGTTTTTAACATAGGTGATATGAAATTATTGGGATTATTATACTTTTTACACATTTTTTAGTCAATTTAGGTCCATGGAATAGACTACAAAAATGCACAATATTTTATATCTATTTTTGAGATCTTATTTTAATAGATAATAAATACCAAAGGAGTGTATGACATGATGCATCACATGTGATTGTGTGGAGGCTTATTTTGAGACAAAATCTATTGATCTAAAAAATAAACATTAGGAAGAGAGGGTTTAATGTCAGATAAGTGAATACAAAAGTAAAATAACAAAAAACTATATGAATTCAAAATATTCTTTGTGGAGTTACCATAACATATCTAATTTTGGTTAGTAGTATATGTTGTAGGCTATAAGATAAAAAATGGAAAAGGTGAAATGTGAGTAAGAAGATAGTTTATATATATATATATATATATATATATATATATATATATATATATATATATATATATATATATATATATATATATGTATGTATGTATGTATGTATGTATGTATGTATGTATGTATGTATGTATGTATGTATGTATGTATGTATGTATGTATGTATGTATGTATGTATTGGTGGAAAGAATAACTTATATTGAAATGGAATCTTCAGAAGAAAGGGATCAAATAATGCATAGATCTAGTGAAGGAAGATATAAGGTGATATATACTAAGGATCACATGAAGAGGGGAAGGATAATTCAGATGGAATTCAATGGAACCCATAAGAAATAGGGAGTGTGCATGATTCATTTGTGTAAGGGTAAGAGATTATCTTATAAAATAGGTGAAATATGCATGGAATATTCCTTTAGTGATGAATATATTACAAAGAAGAATATTAGATTACACAAGATGATGATTATGTGAAATTCACAAGTCTTGAGAAGGTCTTAGGGTCAAAATTACCAAGAGACAAATCTCATGCATATTTATAATTTGAAAAATAAAGTAAACATGTGGTATTAGGAGTGATAATTTCCAATTTAATATTGGTTTGAGTATCATTAAAGGAGAAAATTACGTTTGATATGCCATAAAGTGCATAAGAAATAACTAGATCAAATGTGACACAAGTGCATAAGATGAGTACTGAGATACCAAGTGAAGGAACTATTAGAGGAGTCAAAGGTAGTCTGAGTCCTTTAGTAAGTAACTGTCACAGATAATGTTTAAATGGGAAATTTATGGGATAGTAAATAGTAAGTTTGATATTTAGTAAAATGTTAGTTAACTGTTATAATCATATGGTTAATTTTATAATATTATATTTGGTTAGTTGTTAATTGTAATTTAGGTTAGTGCTTACTATTGAGTTATTTATGGAATATTATGGGTAAGTGAATCTCTTAGATAATAGAATATGTTATCCTATATATTTGTATGTATGTTTGAATGAAATATTTAGGGAGTAGAATATAATATACTATGTGATTGTTAAAATTCTATGTTTTTCTCTTGGATTTCCTATCAGTGGTATCAGAGTAGGCTATTATCACAATGGTAATAATCCTGAGCCTGTAATATTTTTTTGAGAGTATCTAGGGTAAATTAGTATTCTACATTGTCCCTATACTATGTTTATAATATTTTCTCTCTAAGATTATGCATAAGATAAGGTAGTTTTTCATTTTTTAAGGTAATTTGAAAATTTGGGTTTTATCAAGACATATGTATTACTCTGTCAAATCTAGGATTCTGTTAGGACCTCTATTGTTGTCAAAGACTCTCTTTGTGTTTTTCTTTAGATATATATCTTGTTGTGCCCTTTTATTCACTGAAATCATTGTGTGTATTCACATTTGGAACTAGATATCTTACCTATTGACTATCACCATCATGATACAATAGTCTATCCATGTGAATATTCTATGTTTATTCTCTATTCGACTTAGAACAGTCATTCTATTTAGAGCATAGAATTATTTGGATAGTGTGTAGGTATTTTATATCCCTTTGTCCATGATCCATGTGCATCATATTCAAATACATTATCTTATGATTAGAACTTAGATTTAAGGTTGAATGAGTGGGCTTGATTCATATTACATAACGGTTTAACTTTGTGAAGTGAAGAAAACCATACCTAATAAAATAATACTTTTTTTAGTCAAACTTGATGCATAATGGTATTTTATAGACTTGAGCATGAAAATATTTGCATTCTACAAGTGATATAAATGAGAGACATCATTGACATCTGTTAGCTCTCATCCTACCAAGACTATCAAATATCAAATGTACCTTAGCCTTCATACAAGTTCATGGATGTTTAGACTTGATAGCATATAAATCTATAGTGTTATACATAAAGGATGTAATATTCAATAGATCTAAATTTGACTTAGCATATAGTTAATGATCCATGTGTTGATAGGCAAGTACACATGTAAATAAGATGGTTTCAAGTCTAAGTTATATTAGGCAATTATTTATTATAAAGTCAAGTCTTTTAGGTTATTTTTTATATTGTGGGGTATAAAATTTGGCTTAGTTATTTTTTATTGTCTATCATTCTTTTGTGCTTGAGTCATTAGTTATATCATTCCAATTATTTCAATATAGTTTTTTAGTTAATGTCTTTCAAGTTTATAATTTTAGTCTTTAGGGTTTATACATCTTTAAAAGGTTATTTTATCAAAGATGGTTGTTCAAACTATATATGTCAAAAAATTCAGAGTCAAAAATATAAAGTGTTAGTCTAAATTAAGTCATTTTGTTATTATTTTAAAAGTGATAAATAAGTTATCAAATCCAATCTTTAATTAGATTATGGTCATTAGTCAATTAGTCATACAAATAATTATAGAGTTATATTATATAGCTAGGTCATTTTCAAAAATCTCAAAATTCCAGATTATACAAATAAAATTTTTCCCTTGCAAATGTATATTCACTTGTGCATAATGTTTGGGATTCTACTAAGCTTTAAATCTTCATCATCTAAGTAAGTAGCCATTTACTGGAGGAAGGAGGCAAATGGAGATAGGAGGATCTTCACACCTCTCATTCATAACCAATGATGAGATTGATGATATGTTGTGGTGGCACATTTACTTTTTAGTTGTGTGTTGTGTTTGGTTTTTAGAAGTGTTCACATTATGGGAGGGGAACATAGAGCAATGTTTCATTTTCCACTCAAAACCAAACTAGATAAAGCAAAGGAACATTACCAGTGGAAATGGTAGTCTTCTTTGCTATGTGAGATTGAGTGGCATGATTTTACACAATGGCTACAAGTAAGAAGTTAATTTTTACAAGGTCAAATATGAAATTTAGTATATATTTTCTTTTAGTTTTAGTTTGGTGTGTAGGAGATGTAAACAAAATCCTGATGTTTTAACTCATAGTAGAAAACATTATAGAATGTGTCTCGAAGTTTATTGTAACACTCATAGATTTGGAAAAGGTTGGTGGTTGATCCAAAAAACCACATATGTAAAAAGGTAAATAAACTTTTACTAGAGTAGCGGTCATCTTACTGCCTTCCTTATTTATGAAGATGATCCATTAGTGGAATGTTGAGTACATTCTTTTCATGGAATAAATGCAAGATGCATTCCTTCACATAGTTTTGGTCATGTGCATCAAGATAATCATCTAGTTAGAAGTTTACATGCCTTTCTTTGATCTAGATTATGAGGCAAGCCTGTGCAGTATGCTATAGTAGAAGGAGTTATGTTGTACCATGTCAACATTAGGGGGGTGAATGCTATGGATAATGTTTACATAGGAAATTTATGGGATATTAAATAGTAAGTTTGACATTTACCAAAAGGTAAATGGTAATTAGTTAGTTTTTATAACCATATGGTTAATATAGTAATATTATATTTGGTTAATTGTTAGTTGTATTGCTATAAATTACAACAATACTACGTATGTAGGTTAGTGGTTACTATTGAGTTATTTATGCGATATTATGGGTAAGTGAATCTCCTAGATAATAGGATATGTTATGTTATATATTTGAATGAAAGATTTAGGGAGTGGAATATAATATACTATGTGTTTTTTTAAATTCTTTGTGTTTTGCCCTTGGATTTCCTATTAGTGGTATCAGAGAAGGCTATTATCATAGCGGTAATAATACCAATGTTAAGCATAGAATATACTAAGAGGGGGGGTGAATCAGTATATTATATATCTTATAAATCTTTCCCTTTATCAAATTCCACTTAATCAAACATTCAAGATATGCAATAAAACTCAAACAATAAACATCCACACAAGATAGAGAGAGACACCAGATATAACGTGGAAACCCAATGTGGGAAAAACCATAGAGAATCAATCTCAAATATATTCATGAGAACAACCCCACAATAGCACCAGACCCCTTTTCCAAGTACAAACCTCAGCTATAATTCATGAACACCAACCCACAGGAGCTTCAAACCCATTTACCAAGCACCAACCCATAGGAGCACCAACCCCTTTGCCAAGCACCAACTCAGCAACAATTCATGAGCACCAACCCACAGGAGCACCAAACCCTTTATGTATACCACACACCTATCTCTTAATTTTTCTATCTCAACAAATGATAGATCAATACAACATCTCCTTCCTCTCTCTCTCACCTTTGCTCTTCTAAGCTAGATATAACAAATACAAATCATCTCTCACAATTGCTCTTCTAAGCTAGATATTACAATATCAAATCAACCTCTCACTTCCACATTACAAATGGCTACTCAAGCCTTTATTTATAGCTTTCCAAATGACCTTTGGCCTTCCCCCTTTGTGACCTTTCATTCCTCATGGAAAATGGCACCAATCTTGGAGACCCTTCATATCCAAGCATTTTAAAAGTCATGTGGTGACCCTTCATGACCAAAAACGTCCTTTCCACTTTTGTCCTTATCTTTGGTGACTCTTCCTATTCCTCAAAGTGTCCCTTCATGAGAAATTGTGCTTTTACTATTTTGTCTTCACTTGGTGACTCTTGGTATTTCCCAAGATGACTCTTCATGGGAAAATGCATCCCATCCTTCTTTTGTCTTTATCCGATGGCTCTTCGACTTCTCCATGGGCCCTTCTTTTGTCTCACATGCAACTAAAGATATATTCATTAATATTAAATAAATATTAACTCATATTAGCCAAGATAAACAATATTAAATGCAATGGGGCCTTTATCACCAATAATACTAAACTTTTGACATCAATGACAATATTTCCAAAAATCTCCCCCTTTGTCATTGATGGCAACCTCAATCCTAAAACTATCACATCCTGTCACCTACACATATCATCATCTAAAAACATACAGTAACTCCCCCTTACTGTAGCAACCTATACCTATTTTTTGCACATGTACCTATACTTATTATTCTCCCCCTTTGACATCAATGGCAAAGGGCTTACCTGGCGCTAACACTTAGCTCCCCCTCACTTGATGTTGAACATCAATGGCAGGAAGTAATAGAAATTACTCCCAACTCCTCTCACCAATCTTTGAATGTATCCTTTTATCATGCCTTTGAGAAGATATCTGACAGAACATATACATCGTTCCCTATCCTTTGAGCATCTACAATTAACTCATTTGAATCTTTTCTTCTAATCTCACAACCTTCAGCATGAAACCTTAATGTGTATCCTTGATCACAAATTTAACTAACACTCAACAGATTATGCTTAAGACCTTTTACATACAAAACATTTTTAGTCTTAGTTCTACCATAATCCAAACTCAAAGTACCTTTTTTGGCTATCCTGGCAGTGGTTTATCTCTGAACCTCACTTTACCACCATTAATCTTCTTTAGAGAAATGAATTTACTTTTATCTCCTGTCATATGCCTTGAACATCCGCTATCAATTAAACATGGCTGATCTTTACCTCCCACATGTAGAGCTGTCTGCACCATCATAGAATCTTCATGTTGCTTCTTCTACCATGTACATGTCTGAACCTTCTTCCTAATGAATGGATCTTTGACACTCTGATTCTTCTTCTTGATGAATGGAGATTTGAACCTTTGATCCTTCTTGACTAACTCGAACACACTTCTACAATACCCAGCTATGTGTTCAAAGTTTCTGCACTTGTAGCACACTATGGTCTCTTCATTAAAGCTTGATAGAGGAGCAAAAGAGTTGTGGCTTTTGCTTTACTCTACTTGACTTTCCTTCTCCTTATTTCTGAAATTGTTAGCTCTTTTTATACATTCTACTTTCTTGTGACCATATCCATTACAATAAAAACAATAGCCATAAAAATAAGACCTATCTGTATATCTCTAACTTGATTGCCTTTTGTAGCTTTGTTCCTTCCAGCCTTCTCTATTTGGAATGTCCTCTGTATTCTTCACTTCTCCCCTTTCTATTTCCTCTTGTGTCAGAGCTTTAGCATAGCTCTTTTTATTTTCAAATCCGATCCCTATTTTATCTGAATATGCTTTTTGACTTTCCAATATCTTATTCAACATGTTATTGCTATCTTCAAATTTTGAATCACTGGCTGCTTTATCATTGACTGCTTTCTGAATATCTTCTTTTCAAGAGGCAATTTCAATAACATACCTTTCACAATTTTTTCTTGTTATTTCCAACTGTGCTGTGAGATATTCTTCATTCTTCTTGGCTTCTTTAAAGTGTGCTTGTAGATCTTCAATCATTTATTTTGACTCTTGTTCATTTTTCTTGATTTGGCTTTAATCTTCGATTCTTCTTCTGAATAGCTTCTAACTCTTCTAGGGCACAAGTGAGTTCTCTTTCCATATCTACTTTAGCTTCCTCCTCTTCTTCTTCTTGATCATCATCATGTATGGCCATGAATAGAATCTCTTCTTCTTCTAAATCATTGACTCCACTATCTTCACCTGAACTAGGATCCTTAGAATACAGGCTCTTCTTCTCGAATCCCTTCTTAGATTTGCCTTTGAAATTATTCTTGTATGTAGGCTTTTCTTCTTCATCATCATTAACCTTATCTGGGCATCTAGATGAAAAATGTCCAATCTTTCCACAATTAAAACATTTAAAAGATAATTTTCCTTGATATTTACTTGTTCCTCTTTTTGGCCTACAAATGAAAAGTGCTTTGTTGTCATCTTCATCATCACTAGAACTATCACTTGATTCATGAGTCTTAGCTTTCTCCTTCTTTGATGTCTTGAAAGTTGCTTCTCTCTTTGAGGGTTTATCTTGTTTTTTCCACATCTCATATGCCGTGAGAATACCATGAAGCTCATCCATCTTTAACTTGGCTAAATTCTTCATATACTCGATTGCCAAAACCTTTGCATCATATCTCATTGGTAGGAATATCAAAACCTTTTGCACCACTGTTGACTCTTCCAATGTTTCTCCAAGACCTTGAATCTGATTTACTATCTTATCAACTCGCATGAGATAACTTTTTATATCTTCTTCTTCTTCCATCTTCAAACTTTCAAACTGCCTTCTAAAAGTTTGTAATTTAGCTTGCTAAACCTTTCCATCACCTTTGTAAATATTCTCAAGTTTTACCCAAGTTTCATGAGTAGATTTACATTGCATAACTTTAACAAATTCAGATTCACATAAACCACATAAAATAGCATTTAAAGCCTTAGCATTACATTCACTTGCCTTCTTTTCTGCTAGAGTAATTGTAGATGTCTATGGCTCTTCATATTCCTCCACCACTAATTTCCATATGTCAAATCCAAGGGCCATCAAATAAACCTTCATTCTCATGCTCTAAAAAGTATAATTCGTCCCATCAAACAAAGGTGCCTTATTTGTAGAAAATCCTTCCTATGACCCAGCCATCGTGCTTTCCCGATCTACCTTCAAGTTGTAAAACTTTTCAAAAAGGAACCTGCTCTGATACCAATTGTTAAGCATAGAATATACTTATAGGGGTGGTGAATCAATATATTATATATCTTATAAATCTTTCCCTTTATCAAATTCCCCTTAATCAAACATTCAAGATATGAAATAAAACTCAAACAATAAACATCCACACAAGATAGAGAGAGACACCAGATATAATGTGGAAACCAAATGTGGTAAAAACCATAGACAATCAATCTCGAATATATTCATGAGAACAACCCCACAAGAGCACCATACCCCTTTTCCAAGTACAAACCTCAGCTATAATTCGTGAGAACCAACCTACAGGAGCTTCAAACCCCTTTGCTGAGCACCAACCCAGCACATATTCGTGAGCACCAACCCATAGGAGCACCAACCCACAGGAGCACCAACCCCTTTGTGTATACTACACACCTATCTCTCAATGTTGCTATCTCAACAAATGATAGATCAATACAACATCTCCTTCCTCTCTCTCTCACCTTTGCTCTTCTAAGCTAGATATAACAAATACAAATCATCTCTCACAATTGCTCTTCTAAGCTAGATATTACAATATCAAATCAACCTCTCACTTCCACATTACAAATGGCTACTCAAGCCTTTATTTATAGCTTTCCAAATGACTTTTGGCCTTCCCCCTTTGTGACCTTTCATTCCTCATGGAAAATGGCACCAATCTTGGATGACCCTTCATATCCAAGCATTTGAAAAGTCATGTGGTGACCCTTCATGACCAAAAACGTCTTTCCCACTTTTGTCCTTATCTTTGGTGACTTTTTGTATTCCTTAAAGTGTCCCTTCATGAGAAATTCATCCTTTACTCTTTTGTCTTCACTTGGTGACTCTTGGTATTTCCCAAGATGACTCTTTATGGGAAAATGCATCCCATCCTTCTTTTGTCTTTATCACGTGACTCTTCGACTTCTCCATGGGCCCTTATTTTGTCTCATATGCAACCAAAAATATATTAATTAATATTAAATAAATATTAACTCATATTAGCCAAGATAAACAACATTAAATGCAACAAAGCCTTTATCACCAATAATACTAAACCTTTGACATCAATGACAATATTTCCAACACCTAAACCTATAATGTTTTTTAAGAGTATTTGGGGGCAATTAATATTCTATATTTTCCCCATATTATGTATATATTCTTATCTCTCTAAGATTATGCATAGGTTAAATTAGTTTTTCATTTTTTATGGTAATTTGAAAGCTTGGGTTTTATCAAGATGTATGTATTACTCTATCAAATCTAGGATTATGTTTGGACCTCTATTGTTGTCAAAGACTCACTCTATGTTTTTATTTGGATGTATATCTTGTTACACCCTTCAATTCACTAAAATCATTATGTGTATTCACATTTTAAATTAGATATATTTCCTATTAAATGTCACCATCATGATACAATAGTCTATCCACATGAATATTTTATGTTCAGTCTTTATTTGACTTAGAACAATCATTTTATTTGGAGCATAGAAGTTGTTGGATAAAATGTAGGTCTTTTAAATCCTTTTGTGCATGATCCATGTGAATCATATTTTAATGCATTATATTATGATTATAACTTATATCTAAGGTTGAATGATTTGGCTCAATTCATATTACATAAGTAGTTTGACTTTGTGAAGTGAAGCAAACCATATATGATCAAATAATACTTGTTTTTTTAGTCTAAATTCATGCATATTGGTATTTGATAGACTTGAGCACTCAAATATTTGAATTTTACAAGTGATATAAATTAGAGACATCATTGACATATGTTAGCTCTCATTATACCAAAACTATCAAATATCATATGTACCTTAACCTTTATACAAGTTCATGGACATTTAGACTTGACAAAAACAATTATATAGTGTTATACATGGAAGATGTAATCTTAAATAGATCTGAAGTTAACTTAGCACATATTCAATGATCCATGTGTTGATAGGTAGGTACACGTGTAAATATGGTGGTTTTAAGTCTGAGTCCTATTGGGTGATTATTTATTATAAAGTCAAGTCTTTTAGGTCATTTTTTATATTATGTCATCTAAAGTTTGGCATAGTTATTTTTTAATGTTTGTGATTCTTTTGTTCTTGAGTCATTAGTTATACCATATTCAATTATTTTAATATAGTTTTTTAGTTAATGTCGTTCAAGTTTATAATTTTAGTCTTTAGGGTTTATACATCTTTAAAAGTTTATTTTATCAAAGATGGTTGTTTAAACTATATATGTCAAAAAATTCAAAGAGTCAAAAATATAAAGTGTGAATCTAAATCAAGTCATTTTGTTATTATGTTAAAAGTGATAAATAAGTTGTCAAATCCAATCTTTAATTGGATTATGATCATTAGTCGATTGGTCATACAAACAATAATAAAGTCATATTTTATAGCTGAGTCATTTTAAAAAATCTCAAAAGTCCAAATTATATAAATAAAAAAATTCCCTTATGGATGCATTTTCACTTATATGTGATGTTTAGGATACTACTAAGCTTTAACTCTTCTTTAACTAAGTATCCATTTACTAAAGAAAGGAGGCAAATGGAGGCAAGAGGATATTCACACCTCTCATTCATCACCAATGATGAGGTTGTTGATATGTTGTGATGGCACATTTGATTTTCAGTTGTGTGGTGTGTTTATTTTTTAGAAGTGTTCACATTGTGGGAGGGGAACATAGAGCAATGTTTTATTTTCCATTCATAACCAAATTAGATAAAGTAAAGGAACACTACTAGTGGCAGTGGTAGTTTTCTTTATTATGTGAGATTAAGTGGCATGATTGTACATAGTGGTTGCAAGTAAGAAATTGATTTCTTATAAGGTCAAATATGGCATTTAGTATGCATTTTCTTTTAGTTTTAGTTTGGTGTGTAGAAGATGCAAACAAAATCTTGATGTTTTAAATCCTAGTATAAAACATTGTAGAGTGTGTCTTTAAGTTTATTGTAACACTCATAGATTTGGAAAGGGTTGGTGGTCGATCTAAAAAACCATAGATGTAAAAAGGTAGATAAACATTTACTGGTGTAGTAGTCCTCTGACTACCTTCCTTCTTTATTAAGATGATCCACCAAGGGAATGTCGAGTGCATTATTTTCATGGAGTAAATATGGGATGTGTTCCTTCATATACTTGTGGTTTGTGCAGTAAGACAATCAACCATTTGGAATTTTACACACCTTTTTTTATCTAGGTTATGAGGCAAGCCCATGCAACATTTTGTAGTATAAGGAGTAATGTTGTACCATGTTAACATTAGGGGGTGAATGTTATGGATAATGTTTACATGGGATATTAAATAGTAATTTTGATATTTAGATAAAGGTAAATAGTAATTAGTTAGTTGTTATAACTATATGGTTAATACTGTACTATTATAATTGGTTAGTTGTTAGTTATATTGTTATAAATTACAACAATGTTATGTACTTAGGTTAGTGGTTACTATTGAGTTATTTTTAGGATATTATGGATAAGTGAATATCATAGATAATAAGATATGTTATCCTATATATTTGTATTTATTTTTGAATGAAATATTTAGGGAATGAAGTATAGTATATTATGTGATTGTTAAAATTCTTTGTGTTTTGCTCTTGGATTTCCTATCAGTAACACCATCCCGTTAGTAAACCATACTATTATTGTGTATGGAGGTAACACACATGAAGGAATAATTAGACAATAGTTGGGGGAGGTGGAACTTTTAGAAGATCATTTTGGGGAATTGAATATGGAAGTAGTGCACAAACACTATAATAATAGAAAATAATATTCTATGAGATATTAATGAAGCTAATAAAGTAATGAGGGATTATATATGAAAAAAATCACATGAAAAAGTGTGAGATATTTTAAAGGGATAAAGGATTAATTCCTCCCAATAGGAAATCCACCCAAAGCTTTACTAGATCTATTTTAACCTTTTAGGGTTTTAACTATGTAAATCCTAGGTTAAATTAAAGGGTCGAGTTTTCTAAATCATTGAAGTAATAAGTAATAAATAACCATTGATTTTTTATGGATTTTGAATTATTTTGAATTTCTAAAAATAGTAATAAATATTTTCAAATATAGATCTATATAAAAAAAACTATTGCATAAGATTTGGGTATTAAAAATTGGGTTATGGATAGGTCTAAGTGGCATCAATAGGGTCCTTGGGTCTAATTCTTTACTAGATAGGAGTGCCCCACCTAGAAGTAGTGCCATGTGGGCTTAGTGTCCTCAATATTGTGTTAGTTTCCATTTTTTAAGATTGTTATTATTTTATGGGAGCATCTTCACATTGTTTTCTAGGTTCTATTCTTGCACTCATGGAATATGGAACTCTATATTGTGCTTGGAATATTTAATTTAGTATGATAACCCTAATCCTCCTTGTAAGTATGGAATGAGATAAAAATATGTGTTCATTAGTATGATAGGTTAGAAATTCTCATCACCCCATTGTGAAGAGATTTTATTACATACCAATACTCTAAGGAGGTATCAAGCCCAATGTAGTCCTCACACCTAATACTTGGTGAAAGTACAAGTGAATGCTAAAATGATAGTGGTCTTGAATTCCTTGAGTGTGTTTGAGATTGAAAATATTTTAAATTTGGGCTTAAGGATACTATAAATGGTAGTATGCTAAATTAGGGTAGAATAGGGATTAATAACCTTGATTTTTCTCAACTTGTTTCTTATTTGAATAGGACTTTTGCATATATTTTCCATTTAGTAGATAGAAATCTAATAGTCTTGTATTTATAGTTATCCATAGCTTGTTTAGATAATAAAATGTGCTTAGGTTGACATTAGGAGGGGCATATATTTGAAAATATATCTTTTTAGGAGAGTTAGGTTAAGTGACACTAGCACCAAGTGGCTCTAGTGTACTTAATGTGGCACTAGTGTCCAGCTGATAGACTACTAGGCATAATGAGTTAAGATCTAGAAATGCAATTTTGGGACTATGTTTAAGCTAAGTGGAGATGTTTGTGGCCTACACAATGGATGGAAAAGTGTGATAAAGGATCTAGGATAAGTCTAAGGATAATATAGTAATATTATGTCTCAATCAATAGTCTTAACATCCAAATACCACTTTTAGGTGATTACATTTTCCCCCTTTATGCTAGAAATGTAGCAAAGTGAGATGACTTGTATAAAGGAAAAATAATCATACTTTGACTTACCTAGGAAGTGAAGCCTATGTAACTAAGTATGAGTCTGTGAATCTTGGTATGCATATGTGAAACATGACCCAAATAAATGGCATGCAGTGAAACATGTAAAAATTAGTCCTTACTTAAGATATTATCAAAAGTAAAAGACTATGTTGAATAAAGTAACTGAGTAAAGCTACGTAAAGAAATAGGAAAAGGGATAGGAATACATACACCTCATTGAGTACATGAACCAATCCATAAAATTGGTGATAACTTGTGTGTGAGTGTCCATAATGATAAAATAATTAAATATCTTGGACTAATCTAATAGCTTGCTCAATCCTCATATGCATGTGGGTCAAGAACTCAATCTACTTTTGACTCCATCATTGGCCACCCTTTCTTGATGTATTATGACTTGTGAATAGCTTAGATAAGATTGTAAGTGTGTCTAACCCTATCATGTGGGTGGATCAAGAAATCAAGTAGGCTATGACTCCATCATTTCCCATCTATATATAGTATATTCATATAAAAATGAACTTGTGTAAAGTGTTAAAATTATTTAACTGGGGATATCTAACCATGTATATCATCTCTAAAGCCACTTAAGTACATTAGGAAGCTCTAGGCCACTCAAGAAGGCCAAACACTATATATGAATTAAGGCATGAAATTATCGACAACTTATAATGTATACAATGTAGAAAATGACATGGAGTTTTCCATTCCATTTAATCAACCTATGTGTAACTAAGCATATGAAAATTATGTGCCACACATATGCCCCCAATATGATATTTGAGTATACTAATTTTGATCTAAATATGTAATCATGGTATCTATGTATTTGAACTAAATTTAGAAATTATTATGTCATGCATGATGCCCCTAATATGAGAAACTAGTATGAATCTGAGTTAAATATGAGTGTATATGAGCAAAATTTGAACATAAGTTTCAAACCTATGACCATATTTTTATAAATATATACTATATATGATGTACTATTCTAGATAATATGGACTACCCTAAACCAAGGGCTACTAGATCATGGCAACATGTAGTGGATAGTAGCACCCTATGGTGTTAGTGTCCCAATCTAGGTGCCAATGCCTATCTAGTTTGAAATCTAGGTGACTGAACTACTTTCTGAGACCTTTTTTTTCTTTTGTCTAACCTATGTCTGATTTATAAAACTAAGCCTATGTGTTGAAAATGATCTATGAATATCAAGGTAGGAAACTAATCTCTGTGACAAACCCCTATGAATTCCCCCTCTTTTT